>JACJUY010000752.1:22829-47992 GCA_014220935.1 Platorchestia sp. MABIK | reverse complement strand
TTTGTTCTCGTATTTATTAATCTTTCAGCTTCGAAGCAGCTGGTAAATCAGATGTGTCGAGATAGTTCCTCACAAGGTATGGAGTTAAGGGAACGAGGAATCTATGCTGAAGGTATGTTCTCACACAAGATCCCCTGCGCATAAAAACAGTAAGTTAAGAAAGAATTTCATGGGACACGATAAAAGTCGAAAAAAAAGTTTAAAAACATGACAGCAGTAAACCGAAAAAACAGATCGTAACACGAGCAAAAACTTACTCCATTTCAACTAAAAGGTGAACCAAACCCTCAGCTCAGGATCTTTAGTTTTCCCCTAGGTAGTGTTAATACCCATACATACAATAGCTGTACCCTCCTGATTGGAAGTGAAAAAGAATGAAGAATAAAAAACGAAGACACTAGTGTCTGAGGTCTGTAGTACAGGAATACGGTCGTTTCCACAGGGTACCTTGCGTGGGAATCGACCTTGTGCATAGATTTCCCTCTTCCTACATCAATACTAAGATTAGATTAAACCCTAAATTAGGTTAAGCCCTCCCAAACGACAATAAATGTGTTCCAAAGAGAGGACGGTACCATTTAGAATAGAGCTAGGGGAACTGGGAATCCATGCGTGCATGCTCAATGTGTATTTCCTCACGGAACCCCCAGCACACAAGAACAGCAAGTTAGAAAGTAAGTTTATGTAACAAGGTAAAAATTGAAAATTGAAAAAAGGTAGTAGGTCCTGATTAAATAATAGCAATAAACCGAATAAACTTTGCGCTCAATAAAATTAAAAAACGAAGTCTAATTAAAAAAACGTAAGGCTTGACTGACCTTCAGCTCAGGACCTGTTTTCTTTTCCTTGAAGCGATAATTCTTATAGATACAATAGTTGCATCCTCCCGCAGGGACTGAAAAAAAATGTGGAGACGAAAGATTAAAATCCCGTAGGCCTATCTACTGATGGGCATAGAAATTTAGCTCAAAATATTTAAATGCTCCTTTCACAGATTTGATACCTCGATGTGGTCCCAACCGCGTCTCGCATGAGGCACCTCTCTCCTTAGAGAACGGTAAATAAATCTAACTAACGTAAACCTAGTAACCATGACAAGCTTTTCAAGAGATTAAGAGATTCAAAATAAATTTGGCCACACTTGAGGTAAAGGTTGAACATTCTGAATCCTCCACACATTTGAAGAAGAGGATTACTGTTATGCTCCACGTGTAACCACTGCAGCCATGTAAGAGAATCTTAACAGTGGTTCTATGTGGCTTATGTTTTTTCTGACTTTTATAAATTCCAGGTTTCTATGAGTGCAACAGAGAAAATGAGGTAACCTATACAAAAATGTTCATGATACACGATGCATTAACAATACTTCCCACTTCACCTCACAGAAAATATGATATACTCGGATGATTTTAATTGGACATCCCCAAAGTATAAGCGATGAGCACATCCAATTCATGGTCAAGTTAACGAAACGTTTTATTGTCATAGGGGAGATTTAATTTTATTTGGTAATAGTACAGGATCCTAACACATTACTCAAAATACCTATCCATACAACAAAATATGGTTAAGGTGATCAAACTCATGCAAATCAACTGTTTGGAACACATCCTAATTTCTACAAATTTTTCCCCTGATTAACACGACGGTCGTTACTCAACTCGGTTGTGAAATGCTTAAATTTGTTTTTATATCAGTAAACTCGACGATCGTTTTCACCAAGGCTCGCAGGGTCGAGTTTGCGGTTTGATTTTGTAGCTACGCCTCCATATCAGCAACTTGAGATGATAAGCAGTCACTTCAACGTGACATCTGTAAAATCTCGGTGTCTGAAAATCAAAGAACGTCGGTTATACAGAATTTTTATTAGCGACAGATAAGAGGTTCCCTCAGTACAACACAATTCACTAATTTTTATAAAAACTCAAGCGCTAATGATAATTTGTCACGAGAAAACTCATAGAGGACACTAAGCATCTTACAGCGCAGAGAAAACAGTACGTCTTCAGTTAGACTTTAATATGATATATCACACAAATAAGATTCAGGAATGACAAGCTAATGAGACTAAGATGATGTTAGAAATACATATCATCACGCTGTATTGTTTGCATACCTAAAAATGCTCATTTCTGACTAGACTCGGGTACCTCCATACACACACACACACAGACATAAAATTAGCTGAACGATGGTCTAGTCCTGAACTCCGTCCTCTGATGCATATTTACACTAAACCAACCTACTTCAGTAAAACACTGCTTACAGAAATTAATTATTCGCACGCTGAATATCACATATATTTATAAAGTATGACACAGACTCTCCGTATATTTACACAAGGAAGTTTTCTATCGACAAACAATATTTACTGATACGCAACTTCAAGTCAGAAAAACATTCACTTCGAAGAAGTAACTATGTACATTTGGAGTCGGGTGTATTTACAACAAAGTACTACTTCACACTAAGCTACAGAACAACAATGCAGAGTGCGTTGTGGCGTTTGAACTTGACGTAGCGGAACGTCACAAAGTAGCGCTACGCGGCGACTGTGGCAAGATAGAGAGATGAAGAGCCCTGAGCTAGGAAGGCGCGGCAGCGCTGGTCACTCGCTCACGAGTGAGCTATCGCAAGTGGTGACTCGTAAGGATTGGAAAAAGGAAAATTTGTCTAAAAAACTCAAGTTATTTTGAAACGCATTCACTATTCCAGGGCTCAAAACCCGAGTTCCTAATACATACTTTGAAGTGCATTCAGTATAATACGGCTGAAAACCAGAGGTATATCTGATACAAAAGCAATGAAGATTAACTGCCATAGAAAACGAGAAAGTAGGCGTGAACACGAATGGCAGTTGAATCGAAGTACGCCAAAAGAAGTCGGCCACATTCCCGAAAATCAAAGAGAAAAAGAAGTAAATAGGCGCTCACTGGGAAATATCAAAACTCACAATAGATTGACAAATTCAATGCTGGTAAATTCATTGTGGGTGGCACTGAACATCTGAAGGAAACACGTCTCCCAGCAACACGAAATATGCGCAGCAGATGCTAGCGGCACATCCCAGGTGGACGCGCCGACTAATTCTTCACTATTTCTCAATATCGCCTAATCCACACAGAACCTAGGGACCATCACATGCTTTCCGAGAGATTAATGGTTTAAAAACAAAATTAAACAACATTTGAGGTAAATGTTGAACTTCTTGAATACTCCGCACATTTGGGAGTATTCAGGAAGGACTATGTGCTGAAGGACAATCCCCTTCAGTGCTCCCTCTCAAGGGAATCTCAACTTTTTACCGTTTGATTTTCGCTCATTTGCGACCACAGTAACTGACACAGTCATCAGGTTCTCACAGACGTCAAAATAATGAAGGAATTGCTACTGGACAGCGAACTTCTATGAAACGTTTGAGTAAAATTCGATAAAAAATTAGAAATGTTGAATGTTGATGCTGTTTAGGAATATGAATTTTTAAATTCCCTGAAGGGTTGAAATAAAGCGCCAAATCCAGCTTTCGCAGCAGCACATGAGTTCGGCAGAACATCGCCCACTTGCTACAGAGTAACAGGATCAGAACGATTCGTTAGATTAGATTATTAGTTAGTTTAAGCCTCCCTAACCGCTACAAAAAAGAGCGTATCAGAGAGGAAGAAGGAAGGCACCACTTAGTATAGAGATTAGAGAATGGGGAATCTATGCAGAAGGCGCATAGAAACAGTAAGTTGAGAAAGAAGTTTATGAAACAAGACCAAAGTTGAAGAAGAAAGTAGTAGATGCTGAAAAACAAGACAGCAGTGAACCGAAAAAAAGGTGGTCCTTAACATAGCAAAAAAAACATTTCATTTCAACAAAAAGGCCTACCTAACTCTCAGCTCGAGCCCTCACACACTTTCCCCCTGTGAGCGCAAATTCTCATAGATACAATAGCTGTATCCCCCTGAGGGGAAAAGAATCAGAAAATTATCGCATCCAAGAAATAATGTGGTAAAAAAAAATAATGAACAAGAACTCAAGAACTTAAACGTGAACAACCGTTTCTTTATCACAATAAGCAACGAAAATCAAACGTAAAAGGAAATTAAAAAGCAAAATATAACAGTGTATCCATTTTACTGCAAATATAAAGTAATTAACAAAAAAATGTACTTTGATGAAGCTAAGCAAATTTCCTCTTCACCACTGAAATACTCACAGACTAATAACCACGTTAGGAATCCAATTCAACATTTCCTCTGACCTATCAATGGACCATTTGACATCGTAAATGGCTTGACTGCTGTCATTCAAACAAGTATAATTAACCAAATGGAAGTCGAGAATCTGAACTTCAATTAAGAACTCTTAGAAAATAAAAGCTGAGCTAAAAACGCCGACATCCAATAAAATAAAATTCCAAATCCTCACTCCTGGTTGAATCGTAGCATAAAAATTTGCAGCAAGAATTGAGATCTATCCATTAATTATTCATTATTGCAGCTCGGCCAGTTATGGACCTCGTGCGTACAGAAGAATCTAATTCCTCTTGCACAACTTACCTACTGAATCTCAAAGACTAGCAGCAGCCAAAATGCGTACCATGTGCACCTAAATTCGAGCTTCGTTAAAATTAAATCTATACTGTAGTTCATCCAGAAAAATATAAGGCTAGGTCAAGTTCAAGCATGAGGATTCGAACCGAAACTCGTCCTTGATCAAAATCTGAGGTTAAAAGTAAGAGCTGATTTGTTATCTACATTGCCTTGCACGCTAAGAACGACAAATTGACCGTTTTTTATGTTGTATTCCAGAAGCAATCGCAATGCTAGCTAATTAGCGTGATCATGCCTGAGTTTTATGACGTTCCAAATTGCAGAATAACGACCAAAATTTTTGTAGTTTCAGGACAGCAGGGTACACTACGGAAAAGAAACATGGCAAAGAAATCAGAAGCAAAACAGAAAACTGTCACTCTCAAAAATATTGCTGTTTTGTACGTCGGCCTCCATTAGGAGACGCAAAAGAAGCAAGGTCAAAAAAAAAAAAAAAAGTCGATCTGCTAAGCATGACATGCACAGCCACTTTAGTTGCAAGCTAAGGATTACTCTGGTGAACAAAAAGTTATTATATGTTACCACGAGAATTAATACAGTCATCATACTCCTTAGAGAAAAACGCAAGGAATTCTAAATACTCCTAAAGAAGCGCCCATGTCCTCAAAATTCTCCCTGCGACTAGTCTGAACACGATGTCATTTGTATTTTAAGACCCAGCGCGTGGTAGTATCGAACACACCTCACATGTGAAAATCAAAATTAATTGAATGTAGTTCTACAAATTCGGAAATCATCAATTAATTATTTTTCAAAATGTATGTGAGCGCTGCACAGGCTTGCATCAAACGCCGTTGTATGAATAATAATAATAATAATAAAAATAATAAAATTAGTGGTGTCAGAGTGTAGACCAAATCCACATTGAAGCACGGAGGCGAGTCCTCTACTCTTCCCTTCTGCGCGTGATATCTGGGACAGAAAAATAAATTAAACAGTTCATCTCTAGGAATGAGTCAACTACAACACCATCTACCCTGGCGGAGCTCAAATTCTCAAGGTGCATCACCAATAGGATAATTTCTGTTGGTTTGGCAAGACACTCGCACGACATTACCGGGGTATAAAATTGAAATATCTGGCCTCATAATTCAGAAACAGCGCTGCAAGACGATTTCTTTTAATACATGTGAATGGTCTAATACACAAAAAATGTTCACAGAATAAAAATGTTTTGCCATAGCTCTGAAAGTACTAAAGTAGACAACTATTTCAAGAAGTGAAGATGTTCCGATGTATTTTGACATCAGCTACGAACATTCCAGGGCTCAAATTATCAGCACTCGCATACTGGACTCTTTAAAACAATTTTAAACACTATTGATGTCCGTGTAATTATTGAGCATTCAAACATGGCGAATTAATTTCACTCAACAACATTTCCTTGCTTCAAACTTTTCCGTTAATTTTTACCAGGAAACCTTTAGATTTTCATTTGCTTCAACGCTCTCAGGATGCTAGCTGCTACTATGCAAGTCGACGTTCTAAGTAATTCATTAGAACCTTGCAAGATAAATTTGCAGTTCCGCTATGGTTTTCATACCGCATTTAAGAATTAATAATGGAGAGGATGAACACCTTTCACAAGCTCAAGTGTTCAACAAATTACCCGCACTCAACACACGCCACTGAGCAGTCACCCAGAGCATGGAACGGTTTTTACACGTTAATAGTAAAGAAAAACGAATGATCTCTATGGCAAGAGATTCAAGAGAAAACCTTACAAGAGACTGGAGGTGAAGTGATCACAGCCCATCAACGAGAGCAAATGGTACAAAACTACGAACATAAACGAAATTAATATCACAAGGCTGAGTTGAAAGAAGCAGGAGATGAGTTACACTACGCTGAAATGAAAGCATTGATTCTTATTCACCCTGTGTGGGCAAATTCACTAGATCAACTTGTACGGAGTAGCGGTGGTAACTGCAGAGATAAATAAGCCAACACCTATTGCTTTTGCATAGTTTAAAATCGATTTCTCCTTTATTTGGATTCAATAGTCATTTGCTGAAAAGTTCCATTAATGCCGGTACAGAAGTGACCCGTCTTATCTCGTATTACTAGCTAAACCACCTATCTGCAGCAGGTCCAGAACACTCGCGAACGTTGCAGAAACATGCCCTCATAATATCAAAGGAGATATAGCCTACGTAATCCAAAGAACACCACTGCTAGAACTGGATTGCACGACCAAACTTCTTCCTTAATAAACAAACGGAGCTCCACCCATTTTGGGCCTATTCGCTTCTAAATGATCCAACTCCGCAATTCTCTCCCATAAGTCATAAGATAATCGAAACAACTGCATAGAAACAGATGTAGTGACCGTTTCGATATTTTCATCGAAGTTAATAGCACCTTTTCTGCTCTGAATAAGAAAGTCAATCACTTCGTTTGACCGCTCAAAATAATTGGGGTTTTCTAGTGCTTTGGCGTTTCCACCGAATGCAGACAATACCAAAGGATATCACCGATGTCAACATAGACACACGGAGATGAATTCTTCAAGGCTACACATTGCACACATCAGCCTCTCGAACAATAAGTCAATCGCAGCAAAATAGAATGAAATGTTCAAACCCAACCATTCTTCGTTACAGATCATGTTCGGTGGCAGATATCAGCATGGTTAGTATAAAAACAGATTGTACCACAGGTAAGCGCATGATTAGAGCGAGCGTGGCCATTGGATTCGCTGAAGATTCCAGAGACTGACTGAGTGGCTAAACAAATTATCTTGCTGTAATAACACAAGCTCTAGTCATACGGGGCGGCGCTTTGTACGCAAAGCGCTATATGGAAATTAGGTGCAAATCCCTAAGGGCTTCTTCTCCCATTAAATTGAGGATGAAAATGTTTAGGCCTAAAGCGACAAAAGAGAACATCGTACGAACAGCACTATCTACAAGCGTGGAGTTTCTATTTCCTTACAAGCGCGCAAGTGTGTTGGCTTTACAAATATTCTAGAAAAGGAATAGTAGACGCGCGAATTGAAAATAGAAATTACAGAAATGGATAGCGAAAGAGCTTCAACTGACTTCTATTGCAAAATAATGTCGAGGAAAGAGCTCAAACGTTCAAATAATTTTATAGGACAACAGCAAAAGAAGCTCGAGTAAACACGAACGAGTCACATCGGGCAGTATTGCAAGGTTACCCAAATAGAGCTTTTCAATGCAAAAATTCTCAAATTTAGCTTTTTTCAAACAAAAACTGACACAAGGATAACTAAGCACAATGATAACCTGGCAGGACTGTCAAATGTTAAGTGGTATTTACAGCCAATTCTGTTTGAAAATGACCAAATTTGAGAACTTCTACGAGAAGAAGCCAGAATCTGGCAACCGTGACGAGACCACAAGATCGGCAGCCAAGGAAAGTGAGCGGCGACCAAGAGTCACCCAAGTGAAGTTGAGGCAGGTGAGAAGCAGCGCTCAAAGCTGGCATCGCACCCTGAAGGAGCTCCGTAGCTACGAGAGTATGGCACACAAAGCGGGGAGGCGGCACGCAGTAGCTCCGTCCCTGACAAGCCATTAATGTCCTCAAGTGCGAGGAGAGATACCCAGGGCTCTCCTCGTGTGTCTTACTCCGGTACTTCCGAGACTAAACAAACAACGCCCAGCACAACGTCTTGGCCGTAGAGCTTTTGAAAAGCTCACAAAAAACGAGACAATTAAGTAAGTAGATTAACTAACATTCACGATCATCACACTTATATCCGTACGCTAAAAGTAAAACGCTTTATCACGAGCGATTTTGTAAGAGGAAACAACTTATTGATAACTATTGCTCCTTTGGGGCATGATTTATACAAGCTACAGCTATCCAGAGTTTAGCCACCAGTAGCCCAGTAATCTATAGTGTGGGTCACCACAGATAATAACTACAAACATTCAAGAGTAACTTAACCACTCAAGTAAGAATAGCGTCCTCAGAGTTGTTTTATAACATCTTGGAACAAACAGAATGCTTTAGGTTCATGATTGCTAGCAAATCCTTAAGACTACGGTCCAACTGGTTAGCGCTACCAACCCTACTCCACGACGCTTTCTTAGTTAACATAAGAACAAGTAACACTGACTGATCTATTTAGACACAAAGACTGAACATAAATAAAATAAAGTCTACCGTTCTTTCAAACGATGGAATTTCTAAAGTCAATGAAACCCTCCACCATCGCTAGCAAACTGAATTATAGTTGCTCGAGGCCATGAGAATAGATCGACCGCAGATCCACATCCAATTTGAAGTGGCACTAGTGAAATGCATTGCAATACGCCGGCGTATAAGGTTTTCTGCCATCCCAGTTATCAATGAGGAACATGCAATGACTGGTTTTAGGCTGGTAACACTACCTCATGTTTCAGGCAGGTAGCATTACCTTGCTGATGGCAGAGCGTCAGCGAAATTGGGAATTGGAAATTGGACGTCGGCGAAATTTGATCTTCATCATGGACGTCGGTAAAATTTGATCTTCATCATGAATGTCAGCAAAATTTGATCTTCATCATGGACGTCAGCAAAATTTGATCTTCATCATGGACCTCAGCAAAATTGAATATTCATTAAGGGGGGTCGGCAAAATTGAATATTCATTAAGGGGGGTCGGCAAAATTGGATTTTCATTAGGCGGGTCGGCAAAATTTGATATTCATTAGGGGGGTCGGTAAAATTGGATATTCATTAGGGGGGTCGGCAAAGTTTAAATATTTATTATGGGGTTGGCAAAATTGGGTTTTCACTAGAAGTGTCGATGAGATTGGGTTTTCATTAATGGCATCGACAATATTGGGTCTTCTTTAAAGACATCGACGATATTGGGTCTTCTTTAAAGACGTCGACGATATTGGGTCTTCATTAAAGGCGTCAACAATATTGGGTCTTCATTAAAGGCGTCAACAATATTGAGTCTTCATCAAAGGCGTCGACGATATTGGGTCTTCATTAAAGGCGTCGGCAATATTGGGTCTTAATTAAAGGCGTCGACGATATTGGGTCTTAATTAAAGGCGTCGACGATATTGGGTCTTCACTGAAGACGTCGACGATATTGGGTCTTCATTGAAGGCGTCGACGATATTGGGTCTTCATTGAAGGCGTCGACGATATTGGGTCTTCATTGAAGGCGTCGACGATATTGGGTCTTCATTATGGGCGTGGGTAAAATTGGGTCTTCAGATTATATTATTAGTTAGTTAAAGTCTTTCTAATCACAACAAAGGAGCCTTTCCTCCTAAAGCTAATGTATCACTTGAGGGATGTCTGTACGACAGCACGGTCCCTTAACTTCATTGATTGAAACCTCGGTTGAAACACGAGTCACTCAAGCCCAGTACAGTGGAGATAAATGAGTATTTCCTCAGCGTAGCGTAATGCGTGCGGTTGCCCGCAACCTTCAGAGCGCAATGACAACTTTTGCATCACAGAATGAGAGATCCTGCTCAAGTAAGGCAAGTAAAGCCGTGTAGTACACTAACGACCCGTTAGTGAAATTCAAAACTTTTAGCGACATAGACGAATAAACAACTGCAATGAAGGGTCGGGACAGCTTAGGGATCACTTCCTTACAGAAGCAATAAAAGAATCAAATAACTTTATAAAAAGGTCACTATTTAAATTAATGATTCCACTGTGAGTTTTGATAAAAGTCGCAATAACGACTCGTGAACAATTATCAAGCCACGGAAAACTTGAACCACCAGTGAACACGTCGATGTCGCGTCGCTCTCACAACAAAAAAAAAATGGTCGGTGAGTGAATATTAATGTTCACTTTATAACGGGCAAAAATGGGCATTTGGGAAACGTGCCAGAAGTCCAATGTCAAACACAACGAAATCATGTGACTTTACCCTTCAACTTCCCTCTGATACCCTTTCTTCTTTTCTTGCTCTTCAAACAAAGAATTCGAGTAGTGGATCAAATTGTACAACCGATGAGCCAAAAATCATTCTCTGACTTGCATTGTTCAATTCTTTGAGACTAAGAATTGCATTTCTGAAATAAATTCAGATGTCCTTCACTGCCTCTAACCAACTAACCTGACCAGCGAATGCATAAATTTGACTTTATCCAGACACACTTGCGATGGAATATAAGATTAACAGCTTCACATGAAAATGTTCTTACAGACCGAATCAGTCATCGTTAACAGGGTAGACACAAATTACAAGCGGAACACGGCAAAAGCACCGAAAAAAATTAGCCACAAAACACTCGCATGCCTCTGGCCACAAAGTTATCAGGATTACAGCAACACAAACACTCGCAATGCTCAGTGCGGGCAGTTCTCAACAGAACACTGTAGCAGCCAGCGTACTATTAATTCGGAATTCGGAGTTGGATAAGCAAATAAGGACAATAAAAACTAAAAAGTCAACCTTTTCGGAATGGTAAATGCCGAGAGGCACATGTGTTTCCAAAAAATATAAGAAGAACAGTAGCAGCAACAATGGCACTTTCATTTTGAATTACTTCCTTCTTGTTTCTCAAACAAGGGGGCTAAGAAATACATCACGCTATACCAGCGATGAGATGAAGTAAACCTTCTGAACGTTTATTCCCGATAATAAAATAGCAGCATGGAAGCTGACCATTAGACACTGTAACACACGTTCAATAAAGCACGCTTGGCTGATTCTGGTAGACAACCGAAATTGAGGCCGTGCATTCTAGCACGAACGTTTAATTTTCACCAGCTTCCGATACAGGCATCGCCAAGAACACGCAGTCAAAAATAACAAATTCGATGGAAGGAGAAAGGCAGACCAACAGCCACTAATTCAAGCACATTCACAGGCGCAAAACCTATAACACACTGAGATGATGCGAGGTTGAATTATGCGTTCATTTTTATTTTTTCATCATTTCCAATGTAAAAATGGTCAGAGAACAAGGTAAAAAGTCTTTAATTTCTGGTAACAGAACAATACACCAGCAAAGCAATTCCTCCAACATCCGAATCCGAGAGAAACGAGCCAAGCTTCAAGAAATTCTGTTGAATAACTTATAATTACGATTATTTTTTCTGTCCGACGTAGATAGCCAGAAATTACTGAAGGTTGGAACGCACTGAGTTGCAATTAATGAAAGGCAAAAAATTCACTTCACAAGGAAATCTTTAACAAGGAGACGAGCTACAAAGAAAATAACAGGAAGACAAATTAGCCACTATTGCAAAAACATGAAAAAATAATAAGACCGAGCTTATGCTCCACGATACCCACAACAGACTCGCAACCAGTGTGGTTGCGATCTGCAGTCCGTTGCTCAAAATATAAGCAAATAACATAAAGTCTCACATGCACTGACGAGGACAAATGCCGCCAGCCCGTTCCGTGAGCAAAGCTTACTGCCAAGATAGTCCCAGTAGATAAGCGTACGCGTATGATATACTTTATGCTTGCACTAGCAGCAACGTCGACGAGGTTGAAAAAAGTGATCGTCTGTGTCCATCCTTGCTCGCATGAGTAGCGCATAGAATGTGAGAGTTAAAAAAATTTTTGGCATGGAGTCTAAAAGAAGTTGCAAATAAAGAACAACCCGATTGTTTCTCTGAAAGATCGTTATGGGGTAACGCAAAAAAGAGTAAGCTTTCTCCAATACAACCGAACCATATGTCCAAAAAACTGAAGCACTCATGTCAATTTGTCAATATACCATGAGAAATACAATTGTAAATTGTTAAAAGATATCATGGGGCGCAACACGTATTGATCGTGGGTGAGCGCGCTAACCTCGAATTGCTGTGGCCATCATAGGTTTTTGAAATCCTTAGCCTGGGATTATGGTGAAGAGATAAATGGAGGAAGATTCCAAGAGCAGGTTTCATTTTAATGGATTCATTTCATAAGTTATGGAGTAAACAGCTGCACCTAGAGGAGAAACTGTACCTAATTTTACCCTATTTGAACTATTCACAAGAAAAAATCGTCTATCTTGGAGAAGTAATGATACCTAAGCAACACATAACTGCAAATTGTTCAACCTAGTCACGAAGAAAATCGCCTGCAAAAGAGACAGTAGGTAACTGTCAATCGTTCAACCTAGTCACAGAAAACCAACAAGCCTGAGTAAGAGCTGGTACCTAAACAGCGAATTGTTCACCCTAGTCACACTGAGAATCGCCACACCCGAAGACTCTTGGCCGCGGCTACAGAGGGAGCTCTACGCAGAGGCCGCGGGAGTATGGTCGTGTCTGAAGGAGGGATGGTAGTCGCAGGGGAGCTTGTAGCCCACGATCACGCTCTGGATGAACCACTCGCTGCTCACCACGGGCTTGCCCAGGTGCTGCGCCCGCCCGAGCTCCGCGCTAGGGATGCTCGAGTCCGCCAGAACGATGGTTGTCTTGCGGTCCAGCACTCGGCCCAGCGAGGCTACAATCAAACAGGGTTTCAATGCTAAAAACAACGAGCACAAAGTTGTGTTAAGTGAGTTAGTTGAAGATTCCCTAACCACAAGAAAGGTGTTCCAAAGAAAGGAAGAAGTCTGCAATTCAGGGAACCGGGAATCCAAACACAAGGTGTGCTCTAACACAAGAGTTAAGAAAGAAGTTTATGATATAAGATTTAAGTTGAAGGAGAAAGTTATAGGTGCTGAAAAAAAACAGCAGTTAAACAAAAAAGTTGGTCTGAAACAAAGCAAATACCTTTTCTATTCCAACAAAAAGTAAGCCTACTTAGTCTTCAACTCGAGACCTCGCATCTTTCCCCATGCAGCGCAAATTCCCCATACAATGTCAGAAGGGATAAATTCAGGTTGTAAATAATCAAATTCAGAGAGCCAATTAATTAAATTCAGGGCATAAAAGAATCAGTTGAACTTAGGGCACAACCAAATTGAATTTCCAGATTTGAATAAATTATTTTTTTTTTAGGGAATAAACATAAAATTCAAGGCACGAACATATAAAATACAGGGCATAAACAAATCAAATTTCTGGCACAAACAAATCGAATTTCATGACTTAAATAAAGTTCAAGGACTGAATGTAAATTAATTCCGAGCATCGTGAGACCAACACAAACTGCCTGTATAGACGAGAGACCAACAGCACACAGCACCACAGACACCGGGCGACAAAACACGGCAGCACTCACCGCTAGATTTCGGAGGTCGTCGCACTTCCGCTGCCGCAATCGCTAGCAGCGGCAGCCACGTCTCGGCAAACCGCTCGTTAGAGGACGTCGCAACGAACACAACATCGCCTTCTAGCAGCGGAGAGTCTGTCACATGAGAACAAGTTATTTACTCTACCTGACTTGACGCATGTCCCGAATACATAAAAAAAATTACTGCGCTTGAAAAATTGTCATTTATTTATCGCTTCATCTATTTTATGTACTGTACATTGGTTTATAACTTCTTAATTTTAAGAGTAGAAAGTCAAGTATGTACAAGAGCTTTCCCTACTATTGATTGATTATAAAAAAGTTTTAGTCTCCCTTTACCACAACAAAGATGTACAAAGAGAGGAAGGATAAAAGCACCATTTAGTATGGAGTTAAGGGATTACGGAATCTACGCACAAAGTCCATACAAACAATTAGCGAAGAAAGAAGTTCATGAAATAAGATAAAAGTTGAAGAAGAAAGTTGTAGGCGCAGAAAAACAGGACAGCAGTGAACCGAAAAAAGATGGTCCATAAAAAACTATTCTATTTCAACAAAAAGAATAATAATTATTTTACAGAAACATTTCTCAATAAAAAGAAGGCCTACCTTACTCTCAGCTCGAACCCTCACGCATCTTTCCCTTGGGAGTGCCAATTCCCATAAATACAATAGTTGTCTCCCCCTGAGGGGTTCCTCTACCATTTCTTCCATCAGTTTTTGCCGTATTCTATAATCACCAGAAGAGCTGCATTTACTCTAGGAAAAATACTAAGGTGACTGGCTGGGCTGGACTTAAACTAAGAACTTCTTTATTTGAGTGAGTTTCTTTGCACTCGTACCAGCCACAAGAAGACAGTTCGCTATCAGTAAGGAAGCCAGAAACACCAAGTAGGTGATCAGAAAAGTGCACCTCAAGATTTTCAGGCCAGCCAAAAATGCTTGTCACCTTGCTCTAACAAATCCAATAGCGTAGCACAGATCAAGAGACTTTTTTTGAGTTTTAGTGTATTTGAACGTGGTATTAAAAACATAGGTGGTGGATAAACTGACATTAAGTTACAAGAGAGGCAAGTCAAATGCAACAGGCTGGTCAAAGTACCGAAGTTGTTTTCGCTGGTCAGGCGCTGTCTAGCTGACTAACTGGAGGGAAAGTTGACCAAAAGGGTCATAATATACACTACACAATGTAAGCAGGCAAATTTTTCCTCTCACATAACAAGTTAGGTCTTTAGGTACAAGTAGGTTTTTCCCTCGTTATTTTATTTCTTTCGGGTTTTTAAGATTAGATTAGAGTCAGTTTAAGCCTCCCTAACTGCTACAAAACAGAGCGTGTCGGAGAGAGGAAGGTACTATTTAGAATGGAGGTTAGGGAATGCGGAATCTATGCAGAAGGGAAATAGAACAAGACGAAACAAGATAGAAGTTGAAGAGGAAAGTAGTAGGTGCTGAAAAACAGGATAGCAGTGAACCGAAAAAGATGATCCTTAAAATGGCAAAAAGAAAAATTCATTTCAACAATGAGAAAGCCTACCTAGCTCTCAGCTCGGTCCCTCACACGTTTCCCCCTGGGAGTGCTAATTACCATAGATACAATAGTTGTATCCACCTCAGGGGTTCGATTTTGTAAGAAAACTGAATTCAAATTGAAAATAAATTTGGCAATACAGCCTGTGCATGATAAGGTTTGTGTACCTCTGCCATTCAAATGTTGTGCAACTGACTTATCACAAACTGTTGTGCAACTGACTTATCACAAACTGTTGTGCAACTGACTTATCACAAACTGTTGTGCAACTGACTTATCACAAACTGTTGTGCAACTGACTTATCACAAACTGTTGTGCAACTGACTGCTATTCAACAGGTATACAAGACTTTGCTATTCAACAGCTATGCAACTGACTGCTATTCAACAGCTATGCAACAGACTTTGCTATTCAACAGCTATGCATCAGACCCCGCTCCGAAAGAGAGTGACACACGCAACCAACCTCTGACCATGTCGCCAGGCCTGTGCCGCACCACGCCCGGGTTCTGCTCCACCACTGAGTTGGTGACGATGTTCACACCAGCCGGCAGCACGAAGCTGTCAAAGTCCCGCCGCTGGTTCTGTGAACGCATGGTAAACAATGTCAGTCAATGCCAAGAAGATCAATGGGCTCCTTAAAAACCAAGTTTGTAACTAAGAAAAGCAGTAAAAAACACAAGAAAATTAATAATCTCCAGAAGGCCTAAAGGCTAACTATTAACACACTCAATACACAACAAAAAACCTGTAACCAGACCAACCTTTTGGAGTTTGGTCATTGCAATCACATCAAGGAATGCAAAGTCATCATTGAAGGACATGCAAGGAAAATTGAGAAAAGCATCTCACATGAAGACTACGACTGACCACAGCTGAGGCTGAGCAGATGAGGGAATGCTGAAGTGATCACTAAAAAAACACAAGGAGAAATTATAAGAGCCTCGGACGTGGACTGACCATATCTGAGGCTGTGATGACCCATCTGTGGCTGACGATGGGGATGCCCACGACGAGACACTGGATGTACTTGGTAGTGCGGCACGGCTTGTCGCATAGCAGCAGCAGACGATCTCCGCTGCCACTCTCAGTTGCCCCGCTGTTAACAAACAGGTTACGTACCGGACTTGCTAGCGTCAATATTGAATGGGCCAAAATACTGAACTCTCACATCAAATGGTAATAACTCGGTAATATTTAGAATGGCTTCGTGCAATATTGTATGGGCCACAATGAACTGAACTCTCACATCAAATGGAAATAATTCAGTGAACATTTAGAAGGGTTTTGTGCAGTTTTCATTATTGAAAGAACAGTATCAGTGATACAGGGTTAGAGCAAATTAATATCAGAGTTCAGGTTTTGGTGACCCACCGTGTACAAGGTCTCACACACACAAATAGCTTTTCTTTGTGTTGCATACCTATCTCGATGTTCCCGAATAGGTGGAATTCTTATCGTTTTAGACTAAAACTCTGCACGTTCGACCCGTTTCCCCCAGCGTTATTTGGCATTGACAAGAGATTTTGTCCCATCGTATTCAGTTCTGCCCAAGAGTCAAGTTCTTCATTCTCATACTTCTACCTCACCAACATAAATGATACCCTCCAAATGACCACCACGGAGATGAATAACTATTTCACGGCCCTTCAATTTTATTATATCTTGACGACCATTGAATATCGCAAGAATAAAAGAATATTGAACATGAACTTCAAATCCTACCCACCAAGAAAATTAATACACTTGAGGTGCCAGTAAGATAAGAACGTTAGCTGCAAGAAGGAATGCCTCACCTGAAGGTGGCCTGCCTCACTCTGATGAGGTCCGCCTCCTCAAATTTGGTGATCACGACACCACCGCCAGCCCGCACCTGCTCCGTCAGGTGGCGGCGGTTGAGCGGCGGCACCTCGTCTGCGCAGGGCACGCCACACGTCAGTTAGGACAGGGCTTCTCAACCGGGGGTACATTTAACATACTTCATATGTTCAAATTTACAATTTATATGTACATTTACCCTTATAAGTAAACATAATTATTAAACATTAAGGGTATTTTCATAGTTTCTTAAGCCATTAACAGTACTGGGGATACATGAAGATACACCATTAAGCTAAGAGGGTACACGACAATAAAAAGGTTGAGAAGCCCTGAGTTAGGAGATGCCACACCACACGTCAGGTAGAACCCAGCTTTGGGACACATTAATTAGAAGGTTGCTTTTAGTACCAACCTTCAGCACCGCAATTACGGTGCGTCTCTGACTACTTCCTTATAGATTTGTTGGTGAACAATGGTGAGGGTCGTTTGAAGTCATTTCTTTTGCATTCACATTAACAGTTGTTTTAGTTTTGCTGGTTTCCGGATAATCCAGGGTTAGTAAATGAAAAAAAAAAGTTGCCCCAGCATGACATATATGTACTTCTAAATTTTGCGTGCTCTGTGACGAGCAAGCGATGGCGGAGGCGAAAATGAAGATGTTTTGTTTTACATAAACTTATAAAAAAGTGATAGCAAAATCCTTCAATATGTATACAAAGCAATGAATAAGAGAATCCTGAAATTTGTGTACAAGGTAAGATATTCTGTGAACTGAAAAAATAAACCCACTGCAAAGAATACAGAACAGTTGAACATAAATACGAGTATCCAAATGCTGCTCCGGATGCCTCTTCTGCCTCCTCCCAAGCGACACTAATTTTTCTGTCATGTTTTTACTAACATACCCTGACCCACATTCAATTCTCCCTGTTGATGACAGTCCTAGAAGTCCAGAGAACAAATGCTGGTGTGGCAACTTACACACAATTTAGCACACAATAAGCATCGTTCACGAATGTTTAGACAATAAAAGCATTCGTTCTGGCGAGCATGCGTAAGTGTAAGACCGCAGGAGCAGAATGATGACACGCCTCATCATATGGAAGCAATGAACTTTAATAAAAATGTCCATCTTCTTAAACAAAACAAGAATTTACTGCTTTACAGCACACGTGAACACTACGCGTTCTTGCACCTACGTGAAATTAAAATGAAGCACATGTCCCATGTCAAGTGCATTGCAAAAACATAAGCCCAAGTACACAAATATAGCAAATGTCTCATCATTTGAAATGACAAAAGAGACAAAAATTTAACACGTAAATTGCTTAAAATAAATTTCACCAAAGAAAGCAATATCGACAGTACTTCATGAGATGAAATGAAACTAATTATCGTGGTTTCTAAATTGAAATTGCTCAAATACTGCCGTGCTTACCCTCAGCTTCACAATCAGGGTGTATCTTTGACAACATTCGTGTAAATATTGTCGAGGGACGACCAATAAAGTGAATTGTTTAAAATGACAACACTCGTGAATCATAGAACAAATGCATCCTGGAACTAACCTTCATTACTGAAGTCATCGTCCAGGCCTCTAGGCTTGCTTGCTCCGGAGTCAGTGATGAGGACCGTGAAACCTATAAATGGGATTTAGAACACAATGTAGACTTGGGTACACCACGCAAGTTAACTGTCTCTTATATTAAGATTTGGAAAGTAAAACAAAGAGAGTTGGAAATTTTTGAGTAACAGTCAAATACAGCTGGTCACCTCGTCGTTACGCAATTCGAGAGCTAGCGATGCACTTGGAATTGCAGGATGGACTACTTGTCCGTTGCAGAAAAGAACGCACATGCAGACATGCGCCGTCAAAGAATGATTTAACATCAGGTCATCATCCAACACAATGGTCTTCAACTGTTCTTCTGAAACGTAACTACTGGAAACTTAGGAATTATTTATACATTATCACAACTGTGCATTAAATATTTTGAGTAACAGAAATTGTTACAACGAGCTCAAAAATATTACTAATTCGGTATTTTATTATTGTAACACCAACATCCATGACAACTTGCTTCAACTATTTTTCGTGGAGAAATAGTTGAGAGATTTTTTTTTTATTCCGCATCAGTGTTAATGAAGGAAATGCTCAACTAATAGAATAAATCAGAATATTCATTCATTGTTAGCTATTTGCTACTAATTAGCCAATAAGGTAATCTTATTCTAGAACAAATATTTAACAAGCAAATACTTAATTCCTTCACAAATAGGAAAGCAATAAAAGTAATAACCATGAATTTGAAGCAGGCAAAAAGTTCGTTTCAAAAATCAGAAAAATTTAAGAAGTACATTCGAGTTGACCTACCCTGAAATATAGTGCTGCCTTTGGGCGGCACGGTGCCCAGTCTGGGATCGGTGCCCGGGTCGAGGAGATGGTCATCAGCGTAAGGAGATGCCGCCACGGACACATCACTCTCCTCTATGGTGTCCAAACGAGACCTCAGTCCTGTCCGCCGGTCCTTCCTGCTCTGTCTCCCTCTCGAGCTACGACTTTCAGAAGGTGCGCCTTTAGCAGCTCGAGCTTCAGATGAGGAGGGTCTGCTTGCTGACGGCGGTGTGCGTGCAGGACTAGACGGCACAGGCCGCGCTACTGACGGCGATGACGGACTCGCGGTTGAGGGAAGTTCCGTTTCGTCAGGGACCTCCGAGCTCCGAGACCGGGTTCTGGCCCGCCTGCCCGGCGTGGCACTGCCAGTCTCGGAGCTCTCATCGCCGGAGTCGGTGCGTCGCCGAGGTGGGAATCTTCCTTCTTCCAGTTTTGCTTGCTTTTGCACTGTTGAAGATTCACTGCCGCCACTGCCTGCTCAGTTGCACGTTATACATTATATAATGTCATAGAGTAGAGGGTACACTAAGGAGATGAACGTTATATCAATACATACAATTCCTAGGAATTTACTTTCCCACTGAGATTAGATTAGATGTTTGTTTAAGCTTTTCTAACCGCAACAAAAGCGTCTGAAAGAGAAGAAGGAAGTAAGCATCATTAAGTATGGACTTGACACTTGGACCAAAATTGGTTAAACTGAAGTTTAATTTTCATTTCAAACTCAAGTCAACTGTAGTAAGCGATTTTGAAAATAGCAAATATTAACAGGATCATACTTTCATTTAGCTTTAATTTAGTATTTATGAAAATTGAGTGTGACTAGTGGTTGGTCAGCAGCATTTTGAAAATCCCCTCTGTGGCCTCCGGTGGCGCAAGTCGCGATCAAAGTGTTAAGGGAATGCAGAATCTACGCACATGGTGCACACAAACAATAAGCTGAGAAAAAAATTCATTTAATGATATAAAAGTTGAAAAATAAAGTAGTAAGTACTGACAAACAGAGTAGCAGTGAACAAAAAAAAAGACGATACGTAACAAAAGAAAACCTATTCTATTTCAACAAAAGCCTACCTAACCTTTAGCTCGGGACCTCACGTATTGTCCCTGGGAACGCTAATTCCCACAGATACAATAGTTGAGTCTTCATGAGAGGCTGCGCCACTGAATTTGAAAATATAAATTCCATTTAGACCTCAATTGATCACCCAACTACTGGATATCACTAGGCCACACAGAAGCCTAGGTTTTAATACCCAACTGGCGAGCTGAGTATAATTGTAAGCAGGTCTTGTGTACCAGTAACAAATAGGCCTCAAGTTGCATGATAATCAAATGATACTTCACTGATTAACAAACTTCAAATTTCTTTCAAAATAAGAACACAATATTATTCAACCTCACCTGGTGGTCTACCACGTTTTTTTGGCGTCTGAGTTTGTGGTATTGAAGAAGATGCAGAAGCTACGTTTTGATCTGCTGGAGATTCAACAAATGATGCAGAATCTTGTGTTTTTCTTTTAGGTTTCCTCCCACGTTTGCGAGGCAAAGATTTGTCCTCGCCAGCATCTTCTCCTTCCTCTTCTGATGCCAATCTCTCCGAGACGTCAGGTTTTGAAGAAATTGAAGCCTGATCTGCCGATTGTGGTGATATACTGGGCTCTGAACAGTCAAGACTCGGATCAACCTCGAGGGAAACTGCTAGTCTCCTCACGGTAATCTTTTTCTTTGGAGGGGTTCGAGATTTTTTGCGAGTAGACGATCGTTTCGAGGGCTTGGGGGTGACACTGTAAGTCTCATCATCAGAGGGGTCGTCTTCTTCACTGACTTCTTCAGAAATAATTTCTCGGACGCGAGGGTGCAGCCGAGAACGAACAGGAGTCGTCTCGTAAATAGCAGTAGCACTTGCAGTAGCCGGGTCGTCTTCTAGAGTACGTCGCTTTTTAGAGCGCTTATTGCTGTCCAGAAATTCAGTGTCTGTGTCCGCAAATTCTGAAGCATGGTCCTCGATGTCATCAGCAACCGTCACGTCAGTTTCAGTGAGGCTTGAGTCTAAGTTAGGGTCGCCTTTTTGCTTACGTTTCTTCCGCACAGCGCGGGCTTTACCTGGCGTGCCTGAAGTGCCCGATGCAGTGTCAGTCTTCACGAGAGAGGGAGACCCCAATGCTGGAGCTCGGCGCCTTTTCCCACACACAATGTTGTTTAGGGAGACCTCCGGCCCTGAAGACACTATACTTTGAGTCACTTTCCAAGCGTTAACGAACCGCTCAGCATCGTTTAGGTTCATTGAAAGATGAGAGTGAGGTACTTTGAACATTTGATGGGCGTCTGCGGCGATGTGCAAGACCGTATTATTTTCCACCGTGTGTCCCTTTATAATCACGTCCACGCTAACGATGGATTTATTGTTGCTTGGCCCCTGATACCGTCTAAAACAATGCTGTCCACGAGGGAGTATGTCAATTGGTAAAATGTGCTCAATTGGGCAGTGCTTCTGAAAGCCGTCCAAAGTAAAACGTATGTGCCAGCCTCCTGAGGGATGCTCCGACTCGATGATGGCAGAATAATAATGATCGTGATACTTCGCGAACACAAGCATGTTAGGAGCCAGTGTAAGCGATATCATTCGATTGATAACCATGCGTGCTTGTTCCTCATGAATGTCCAGCATGCTGACTTGACTATTCACGTCACCACTAAAGAAAGTTTCTTCTTCCTCTTCAGACATTTTTACAGACCGAAGAGCGTCGATCACCGGATCATCCAAGTCACCATAAAATTTATCAAGCTCATAATGTAAACCCTTATTAGCTATGCCAGTTTTAGGCAAACATTTGTGCTCCACGGGCTTTATGTCCCGCACCTCGACCTCCTTCACGTCTGCCACTTCAACACCTGTGAGGTCCACAACTTCTGAGCTGGCTGAGGCAGCATCCACGAACGGCTCAGGGCGTTCAGGAATGGTGGACTTTATCCTCATTTTTTGGAGGTATTTGCCTCGCCCTGCCCTGAAGCTGCCATACCCTAGTGCACGAGAGGCGCTCGTCAAGTCTCTCTCGTCACTACTGCTCGTCTCCTCAGGAACAAACGAAGGGACACGCGGAGATTTGGTCTTTAAAGGCCGGTTGGACGGGAAGGCAAATTGCTTCACCTCTTCTTCACCTTGCTGTACAATCTGCACACTCTCAATGGAGAGTCTGCTCTTTGCAGCAGCGATGCTGTCAGCCTGCGTTAGGGAAGACATGCGGCGCGAACAGCTTGACGAGCTTGAGCTCTTGTCAGCATTGTATCCTGACGAAGATGAAGTGATTGTAGACACGTCAGAGATCCGTTTATCTCTGCTACTGCTCTTGGAAAGCTTACGCATAAACGGTAAGGACCTCGCAATGAGCTCTTCATCTCCCTTCTCACTTGTATACAAGATGCTATTGTCAGTGGGGTCACGCCACACACTGAGTTCCAATACTTCTTGCAAGACGAAACCACTCGACTTAACTTCATCGACTGATTTGAATGACGAAACAGCAGCTAAATCTTCGTTAGCTAATTCTACAGTTGACCTGGTAGAATTAGTTTTTGGTAAGCCCTCCTCTACAATATCCTCTGGAATATCTCTCAACTTCACTACTTCATCGAGAGATGAACTTGATGGCTGATCTTTTTCAATGTAACTACCACCTTCTTCTGATATGCTTGGACTTGCTCCAACCGGCACTTGGGATTCATTCGGAGTTGAAGTTCTTCTAACGTCCTTTCCTGACACAGACTCAATGGCACCAGAGGAATCCGATGACAAAGGTGTCTTTCCTTCTTTTGATTGCAGCTGCTGATAAACTTCTCCAGACACAGGAGTCAAACACTTCTTAGAATGATCTCCAGCCTCAATTTGAACTTCCTCTTCAGGCAGGCTCTCCACAACTTCTTGCATGGTTTCATCAGCCACGTATTCTATGCTCAGGGATTCCATCGAATCAGGCTCTAGCATTGCCTTCTTTTTTGGAGATGGCTGAAGTTGCTGTTCTTTATTTTTACGCTCAGCTTCAAGGATATTCTCCTCAGCAGCTTTAGAAGCCTTGGCTATGATGGTCCCGCTGCACTGCAGAGATGAAGCACCCTCTAGTTGTGAAGAGCTGATGTCTGGCCATTCTATCCTGCGCTCAGGTGCTGAGTCAAGGGAAGGCTTGGAACAACTAGAAACTCCGGTCTGATCACGAGGAGTGCCGGTTGGCGTTTGGTGAGCCTCCAGCATGCCGTTGGAATGCGAAGAAGAAGACGACGAGTCAGAGCTGCTGGGCTGTGAAGGAGTGCTGTCCATTATCAGCGATTGGTGGCATTGATCTTTGTACTTTGTGGGAGATTTGAACTTAGGCATAATTGTTTCTAGTATTTCAATACTTGGAGAAACACTTGATTGCTTCTCCTCTCTTGCTGCTGGCAATGGGCTAGCCTTAATGGGATCAGTTTCAGTTTCCATTTTACTTGAGTGGGCTTTACTTTTGGGAAGAATGTCTTCAGAAATGAAATAACTTTCTTTTGTTTCCAGCACTCCGAGTTTTTTGCTTAATAGAACTTCCTCTTTAGCCTTAGCATTGAGAGGATTGGACAGAAGCGGCTCCACGTCTGGAGACTGAGAATGCACTGGAGGCTCCGTCTCCGAGAGAAGCGACTCCAGTTGCGTGGGGTTGATGGTCCCCACAGGCACCTGAGAATCCTCAACAGCACTGCTCTGGCTGCCGCTCGTGCTGCTGAGGGCGTCGTGACAGCGCAGGCTCCCCGCACTGGATAGTTGGGACAGCTCGTCCGAACTGCCCTGGCGAGCAGCAATACCTGCACCCCGAGAAGACGCTTTCACTCCAGCACCACCAGATGACGTTGAGGGTACGAGAGATTGGGTCTCAGATTCCGTACCGCCTTGTAAAAATAAATGCATGTCTTGGGAGTCGACCGCCAAACTGGAGTGAGCCAGTGCCGATTGTTGACGATGAGATGGACGGTGAGTATCATAGACAACTTCAAGACTCTCGTTGAAAGAGTCCAGCACCGTCACTTCATCGTCATCATCGTTGTCAGCCGCCGCTGGTTTGTCTTTATCAGATGCCGTCGTAGGTTCATCAGAGGTTAAAGAGTCGGACGCAAATGCAAGTCTTTGACTAACTGTTGACTCGATGTTTACTTCACTTATACCTTTTCGGCGCCGCTCTATCGTGGGACTGATCTCGAAATCTTTGTTTTTCTTCAGCTTTGCGTAGTCAACGAGAACCTTGGCGTCACTGGAGGAGTTGCTGTCAGGGTCAACAGTAGATGAAGATGAGCTTGAGTTCAGAAAATATGAAGGGCCTGACTCCCTCTGCTCACTCTTGGGGTTGGAAAGCAACACTGAAGCGCTGGGACCAGACGGTGCTCTGAAATAATCCCAGCAAAGCATTCGTTAGATTGGGCAATCCGAGGTTTGACAAGCACTACATAAAACTTGACAAACACAGGACTCTATTTCAGACAACTGCAAAGCACCAAGAGCATAACTGATGGCAGATGTCAGTAGAACTAACACAGCTACCTACTATGTGACTTAAAAGGATAATGCTACGGGAAATGTCAAAATTTTCAATTTTTGGCTTTTTTTGTTCCTCATTCCCAATCGTCACAACTGTATCCTGTCCAAGTTTGAGAACCTTCGGCTGAGCCGCTTTCAAGATATGGGGTATTAGTG
>JACJUY010000752.1:0-12876 GCA_014220935.1 Platorchestia sp. MABIK | reverse complement strand
ACCTACTACTACACAATGTCACTATTCTCTTCCACCTATTAGTTCACCACAGCCACTATCAGTTGGACCATATAAACTTGCAGCTTCATTTATAATCTTACAACAAAGGTCACAAGTTCATGTCAAAAGATAAAGGCTCATTTAAAACAAAGATAAATTTAAATGGAATAAATTATTTACTGGGTTACCATTACCAGTCAAATGTAAAGATTTGGGAATTCAAATGATAAGAAAGTAGATTTTCTATTTTTATATACATCATTAGAACTTCGTGTCAGTATTGCTATCATAGAAGTACATATTAGCAATATTCAAAAGAATACGTTACCTAATTTGCAAGAGATACATCAATCAATGATTTATTTTCAAGGACGTGAAACACTAGCAAAACATCGCAATGTTACAATTTATTTGATCTCCACATGTCAGAATCGATGTACATTTAAAAAAAAAGTCTGTCAATAAATGAATGTGACACGGTGGTTAAACTTTCTATTGGTAATTGAAATTTTTTATAGGTTTTATCTTGTTATGGTCTTTTAATGTAAATGTTTTATTTTTTGGTTTATTAAGAAAAATTGAAGTCTAGAAAGTTTTTAATACTTTGACTAATTGTTTTTCAGAGCACTGAGGATGGATTCTTTATGATCTGAAACGTTTGTTTTTATCATGTTATTCTTAGCCATGTTGTTTTTCCTTTTTTACCCTAAAAGTGAGATTTCAAAGAAATTGTCGTATTTCATCTAGAAGTGATCTAATAGTATACTCCCCATGAGCACCAGTCCCTGTAGCATATAGGATAGACAAATCTAACTAACCTTAACCCATTGCTCATCCTATGCCCTTAGATGGGGAAAATTAAGAACACAAAATAAAAGACAAGGATACTTGTGTAGGTTAGATGCACTGTGTGCTGGTGTCCCTCATAAAAGAAAAAGAATTAAGAATTAAAAGATTAAGCCTGCCTAACCATAAATTAAAGCTTACAACTGACTTTCACAACATATGCTGCTGATTCTTTGGTAGATTGCCATGGCCACTACTGAGGAATACACTGATGATGGAAGGTATCATTTACTGGTAAGTTTATCTCAGAAGTCATATATATTCCCAATGAATTCCTAGTCCCAAGATGCACTGGCCAACCTCCTTCAATGCATCCTCCTGTAAAGTGCATTACTGTTTGAACACAAATAGCAAAATTTTCACTGCCTTCTCAGAACATAATGCTGGCTCCTTTAGACTGACAATGATAAATCCATCCACCAACCTGAAGTAGATGGAATGCCAAGCAAGGAACCACCAGTCTGGTGATGGGAGGAGTCAAGGATGGAGAAGCACAGAGATGAGCCAGATGCACCATTGCCAGCAGCACCCAAAGCATCTTTGGCAGCTGATATTGGAGAGGCAAAGAGAGGCTGAGAGTTACCAGAGTGAGAGGAGCGGCAAGCCAGGCCACTGTTGCTGCTTTGGCTGAAGATAGCAGGATCGTCAATCGAAGCACCCAGGTCAGGGGAAGTCTCGTCAAATGCAGAGTTGATCCAAGACATTCTGAGCCACTGAAAATCACAATTTATTAATCATTGATGCAATTTACTATCTCTATTTCACTTAACATAACTTACTTTGAGCAATGCACTTCAATTTAACCCATTTTTAGGTTTGCAATAAGTTCATTTTCTTGTTTTTTTGTATAAAACAAAATTTAAAAATTCATCAGATGTTCACACCTGCATGACCATTAGGCAACTTATTAACAATTAGAAAAAAAAAATTGTTTTTCAATCAAAATACTTTCATAATTCAACTTTTTGTGTTATAAAATATCTTGTATCACATGGATTAACAATTTACCATTAAAATAAAAAAGTTTAATTTATTTCCAGTAAAACCACTTAATTTGAATAATATAATATCAGTTAACTTTTCTAGAATTCTTTATCTGTCTCAAGTTGCGAGAAAAAATTATTCTATTTAAATATTTGACATGTCTTCAACATATTTTAATAAAAGGGATGCTATGTGAGATAAGGATTTAATTCCATGTTTTTGTATCAGGTCTTCAATAATAGCTCATAGGATCTGTGTAAACTATCACTTTTCTCTACAGTATCTAAACAACTTCTTTATATGGACTTTTCAATCAGGGCAGAATATGAAGCTGCTTTACAATACCATGACACAATAAGAAATTTAATCTCTATGTAGTAGTTCACTATTTCATCTTATACTATACCTAAATAACATTCAATAATAAATACTTCATTGACTGGTAGCCAAGTTGAGCAGTCTTTTCTTTTACCGTAAGTAGCATATCATTAGATTAAACTCAGATTTTGGCATCAAGTAATAATGAAATTCAATATTAATTTGTGAATACTATACTAACAGAGCCAAGATGGTTTGCTACATCTTGCCACAGCAATAACACAGAGCCTCTACTTTAGCTGATCATATGACTTAGTCATCCAAAGCTTGAAATGTAAAATTACTTGTACTGTTGAAATGTAAAATTAACTTGATATGTAAAATTAACTGGAAATGTAAACTTAACTTGAAATGTAAAATTAACTTGTGTGGTACTTATCGCAATTGCATTGTTGCAAGCGCGTCAAAAGAAAGAGTCCATTGCAGTGTTGCCATACAACGCTCTCAATGAATTTCTTTCCGCTTCAGAGACCAGAGTTGGGGTCAGTAATTTACTGCTATAACTCATTAAATACTCATTTGCGATGGAAAGTGCATGGAAAATAACTTGTTTATTTCGATCAAATTAACTATGTTTTGGCACCAAAAATTTGAAATTCGATTATTACCAAATGCTACACATTAACCTTTGCTTATTGCAACAACTGAAAATGTTATGATATGAAAGTGCTAGGCCTTATTCAATTTTACAAATTTAACATTTATCTAGTTTTTTAAAATTACTGAAGCTCATAAAATATATACCAACAACAAATTAGCACAAGTAAATTTGAATAAATGAATATCTCTTAACAAAAATTTGAACCAAGTTTTTCTCACAAGGCTTTTTTGAGAATTTGAAAACATCCAACAATGAAACACTGTTTAAAATACTCAGGAAATCAGAAGCACTAATCCAAACTAATATAAAGGCAGCAGCATGCTCACTTCAACAGCACCATTGTTTCCAGATTTACACTTCTTTAACATAAAAATACATTTCAAGTTAAACCACATAAAAAAATGTTAAGACATTGAAATAATTTACCAGATAACTTTTTCACCCAATTATTCTAATGAAAACCTAACCTTAGTTTAAAAACAGTCTTATCATACCAGATCATATTTTATGTCTTAAAATATGGCAATCTACTCTTAAAAACTACAAAAATTTTCCAAAGTTCACATTTTTTTATTAACCCAAAAATCATTTCACACTGACATTAACTTCAAGCAGTTGAACATTTAGGCTCATCATTAAAGCCCCCCATACTCTGCACACTTGACAAACTTAGAGAAAATTTTAGGGCAGAAAAAACTGACGCAGACAGCAAGAGAAGCAAATCTAATCAAAGAGAAGTTCACTCAATAGCACACAAAATGAAAACGGCAGTTCATGACTAACTCTTCTCAAGCAGATAAGCAACAACCACAGAAGATAAAGACTTGCCTAACGTTAATGAAAATTTCAATATTGCACTTTAAAAAAATGGGTTGAGAAAAACTAAATATTACCTGTAATAAAAATTTAATCAGTCGGGGAAGGACCAAGAGAAAGTTTTAAATGCATGTCTTGATTATCATTTTTTCATGAGTCCATGACGCAAATTTGCGCTCTCTGTGTTGTGACTGCACCGCCTGGTTGCAGTTCAAGACCTGGAACAGGGCTACCAACTGCTCTAACTTACCAAAATAAAGGATTACTCTTTGCTCAGAAACATCCTTTTTCCAATTGAAAAAATATAATTGAATGCAATTTTTTTTCAAAAAATGAGCTCTTAACTGTGTTTAAAATAAAATGTGCAAAACTTGTATTGGTTATTTGGAGTAATTGTTCCTGGGAACTAAGAAACCAGTGGTTCATCAGACAAAATTTTATGGGGCACTATCCTAAATTTAGTAAACACGCCTAAGGAGTGCAGTGATAATTATTTTTAAATACGGTCCTCGCTGCTTCAGGATATTTTATATTTTCT
Source organism: Platorchestia sp. MABIK (assembly GCA_014220935.1). Classification (NCBI taxonomy): domain Eukaryota; kingdom Metazoa; phylum Arthropoda; class Malacostraca; order Amphipoda; family Talitridae; genus Platorchestia; species Platorchestia sp. MABIK. The sequence continues at coordinate 8,713 of JACJUY010000752.1, read as the reverse complement.
TCCAGATCAGCAAATGATACTTTTCATTTGTTAATAAAACTTTTGTGGACTGAATACGTGGATTTGTTTTCTTAGTTGCTTATATTTTTTTGCATTTTTAACACCAAATTAATTACCGCAAAGAAACGAAGGATATTAATGTAAAGGTGTTTTAGCATCTCTTTTTATTTTTTCGTTCGTTTTAAAACATTTTAAAATGCCACGATTTCGACGAATGTCATAACTTTATAGAACATCATAGTCTCATTTTCTTCTATTCTTGAATGGCTTATGTTCATTTTGTGTGGCAACTTTTACTTTCTTTTCGCTCGTGAGTACATTATGACAACACTATTTTAGGTAGTTAACTTTTTGTACGGTTCCAGTTATGATGAAAATGCTACGGCTAGCATTGTACGACAATTCTTTTCAGGTTTTTGACTCCCGTGAACTCATTTGTGTCAGAACTATTGGCTTGAGTAGAAAATGCCAAATTTTTTTGTTAGAGTCAATATAATATTTTTTTCGAGCTCATCATCCGGCATAGAGTGAAAATTGTCCAAAATCCTGACTGTCGACCTTATAGTTCTAAATGCAAAATTAATCAAATCTGCCCATTTTACTTTTAGCATCAATCCCTCATGCTCGTATTTCTAGTTCCTATGTTCGTTGTATGAAAATTGTCCAAAATCCTGACTGTCAACCTCATAGTTCTAAAGGCCAAATAAATCAAATCTGCCCCTTTTTCTTTTTACGTCAATCCCTCATGCTCGTATCACTATAGTGCCTATATTCGTATGCTCATATTTCAATATAAATACCCACTAATGAGCGAGTTTTCAGCAATGCGTCACATGGATTTTATTTTATTTGTCACTTGTATTTAAATGCATTACCACGTCCGACAATCGCAACAAAGGGGAACGCATTTTTTTGTGCTTCTCTCCGAATCATGTTTATATAATTAACATGAGTATTACAAAACCCATGTATGAATAGCAACCAAGGATCCGAACCATTTGTTTCAACAATTAACATGAGTATTACGATAAGCATGAATGGAAAACAATCAAGGATTTCCAAGTTAAGGTTCTTGAATGCGATTTTTGCTTTTATTTCAATATAAGTGCGCACAAGCGAATGCATTTTTCAACTAAGCGTTGTGAGGATTGTGTTCTCTTAGTTACTAATATGTAAATGCACTGTCAAAATCAGATTACGCAACGAAGGGAACTCATTTTTGTTGAGCTTCTCTGTCAATCATTTTTTGTTTCAACATTTTACATGGGTAAATTATGATACCAATGTGTTATTATCAATTAAGTATGTTAATATCAATGTATTTTAAAAAACAGTGTTTCAACATTTCATGTTTAAACTTTATGTGAAATAAACTGTTTTCATTCTTTCATTTCTTCTATCAAAAACACGCGCACACTTTTCACCTCTACAAGAAACTCCAACTTTTGGGTACCGCAGCTTTGAAGTAACATGTGTAACAATTTTGATAAATGCCATGTTTAGCTCAATGTAGCTGATTAGAGATGGAATGATCGTTTAGTAAAAGAATAAATTGCCAACATCCGAAATTGCAGTTTGTTTATTATTCTTTTCACGCCAGCTGTAGATGGTATTATTTATTAAAAAAACTTTCGTATTCATTGCAAATTTTTACTGACGGATTGGAACACAATTTGGAAAGAACTAATATTTTGAAAAAACTCACATTTATAACAAATGAATACTGACCTTTAAAGACGCACTAGAAAAAAGTCTCCGATTCAATTCTTGAAAAACTTTGCTGTTATTAAATAGCACTTATGCATAAAATATTTATTTTATATTCATGTTTAACCGGCACTATTTTCAAGGGTGGAAATATTGAAGGACACCAGGAAAGATTCACTTATTTTTTGATTCATTCGGCATAAAGTTGTTACTTGTATTTCAATAGATTTTTTATATGGTGTATGAACATCAATACTATACATTTACCCTTCGAAACTTCTTTATTCCAGCAAACAAGTTAGTCTTATTGCAAAAATTTAAGCTGTTTTTGAAATAATCCTGCAAGAACATAATATTTCTTAAGTCAATGCAATGCAGAAGTAAAATGCATATCAATATTAACTCATTGTTAGCACATTTCGGATGATGAAATTCTCATGTGTTACTTCCAGGTGCGGTGTGATTTAAAAGTTAATCTACATCGCTCAATTTTTGGCTTTATAAACGAGGCGTGCGTTGAGTCATACTTTTCTTGTCCCTAAATCCACGAACAAAATCCTTTATTCATTTTGCTGATATGATGAAGCGCATCAACTTTTCATTACAATTTACACGATCTTTTCTGAAACTTTCAGGAAGTAAGTTTTCAATAGCCGAAGAATCTCAGGTGCTCCATGCATGTAAGTTGTACAACACTGGACCGTGATGAGTGTTTCCTGATTATCTGGTTTATTGATCATAGTCAAGTTTACTGGTTCAACCCTACACCTGGCATATCCGGTTTATCGGTCAAACTCCACGCTGTTCTAAATACATGCAATCCAATATCGACGACTATTTCTCACCCAAACATCCTATTTCAAGACCAATACAACCTTTAAAAGACGTATCATATGTTAAATACTTGTCGAAAAAATTTACAGAAGTCTCTAGCGTTACATAGAGGAAACGTTCCTATTTTCTCTTGACAGTGTGAAGAGAGTCATTAAAAATCAAAGACGTTGCCAGCAAAAGAATAAGCGTTGCTAGTGAGAGATAAGATAAGAATTCCCCACGAACGTTACCACTACTGTTGGGTTGCACAACTATTCGTTTAGTTTATAACCAAACATGAAAGTTTTAGAAGTGTGAGAGACTGCTTAAAGACCAAGAAATACCTAAGTGATTGAAAACAATCAGCTTCTTGCTTTGGACCAAATTAAATTCACAGTATATCGTTCATGATGGAGTAGAGCAGTCAGTTACGGAACAAACTGTGTTGTGGTCACACGTCTCACCTGTTGTGTACAGTTGATTCTCGAGTTGCACTTCATCTTATACAAATCTTTACTAGTACGGACAAAATTATGTCCTTTTATTAAACTTATGCGATGCTTGATTTGATATATGAACAACTGGGTGAGATTTTTATCCACATACACTTAGGTTTGCATGAGTTGATGCGTAACTCCAGAATCGCCTTCACAGTAAACAGTGTAAATATTTTTCAACTTCCAGCACAAGTGTTTCATGAGGTAGCTCGCAGAGTTTACATTGTTGAAATTAGAAGTAAACGAGTGCATCTCATAGAAAACGGAGTTTCTCTGTCTTGCTGGAATATGGTACACTTTTATTTCCCTTTAAGTTCTGTTTTGATTTCGTTTTAAAACATTGTGTATTTTAACTCATGTTTTATTTCGGTATCGTGAAGTTATTGTCGTCAATATTATTATTTTTAACTGCTTTTCACTTCCGTAAGATATCTACTAATAATCATATTTTCATCGTTGTATCGTTGCTCGCGGTGGTACAGAGGTTAAGGGATCGGCCTTGCATGTTGGAGACGAGGGTTCGTATCCCGGCACTGGCGCGGCGATTTTCCCCGTTGGGTATAAGGGAGAGCTTAAGCACAATACCCCACTCAACCCAGGTGTCGGAAATGGGTACCGGCTTCACGGGGGAACCGTCATGGTGTCCTATATATAGTGTTAGTTATAAGACATTTGAAAACCAATGCTTAAGATCATATGTATCAGGCTTGATTGGAAATAAAGCATCCTAAGATGCCGATGTTTGTTTGTTTTCGTGGAATCAATGGTTACAATGATTCCCGACTCTAAAGTTTGCATGAGGCTTTCCTGAGGAGTGATGTGCTGACAAATTGTGCTAACCTAATTATTTTCATTTGATAGATGCCATTACATGACATTTTACATGTTGAAACGTAATCTTTCAGGAGCTATGGTAACGATCGTGCACCCAAATGAGAATCTTAATTCATTTTTTCAGATGTTTGGACTGCAGTTTAAATGATATTCCGATCTTCCATTACTTCTTTCTTATATTTTTGCGTCGATACATAATTCTTTAATACGAGAGTATAGGGTAGAAGTTTCTACCCTATACTCGTAGAGTTTAGGGTAAAAGATGTCTCACATTAAAACAAACATCGGCATCTTAGGATGCTTTATTACCAATCAAGCCTGATATATATAATCTTGAGCATTGGTTTTTCAAATGCCTTATAACTAACACTATATATAGGACACCATGACGGTTCCCCCGTAAAGCCGGTACCCATTTCCGACACCTGGGTTGAGTGGGGTATTGTGCTTGAGCTTTCCCTTATACCCAACGGGGAAAATCGCCGCGCCAGTGCCGGGATACGAACCCTCGACTCCTACATGCAAGGGCGATGCCCTTAACCACTGTGCCACAGCGAGCACATAGTCATGTCAACAGGCGTCGTCCATTAAAACTGCCACAAGTCATGTCAACGTAGACAAGATCGATAATTCCTCTGGACGATTCGCTCGAGACAGCAACTTTTCTGCCTCTAAAAAAAGCCATAATTAAAAAACATCAAAATAAAACATATCAATGCTCGAAGCTTAAATGACATATTGGATGACGTCAGAGTTATGTTGGTCGCTGAAGAAATTTACACTTTATGTGTTTCAGAAACATGGTTTGACTCACGAACCAAAAGTTCAGTTTTTAATACTCCTGATTACGCGTTGTGCCGCTATGATGGCGCTAAAAATTGTATTGGATCTTGTATTTTGAGAAAGAAATATACTCAACATCTTCACTTCTAGCGAATAAAGTTTGCGCAGGCATAGAAATGGTCTGGCTAAAAGCGCAAATAAATCAACACAAATCCATCAATGTCGACAGCCTTTACAGACACCCATCAGCCCCCCTACATTCAACACTACAGTTTCTTGAAAAAACTTTCAAAGAAATTTTAAGGACAAATAAGTCATTCTTTGCTCTCGGGAATTTTAACGTTGACTTGATGAATAAAAACAATTATCTGAGCAAGCTCCTGTACAAATTAAACCTATCCCAAATGGCCAGAGAACCAATTCGTATTATCATACTAGAGTCTTTACAACTGTCTTCGATCTGGTAATCACAAATAATCTTGAGGCGATCCCCAGAGGAGCAATATCGCCCTCTGTTTCCGATCATCACTCTATAGAATGTCACATCAATGTCGCAATGGAAAGAACAAACTATAGTTATATGACTTATCATTTGAAAAGTCACTATTCAGATTATTCGGAAGAAAATCACGGAAGCAAAACAAACTCACTTTCTCTAGAAACTATTCACGGCAAAAAATAATTCAAAATGTACAAGGGATATCACCAGTGAAGTAGCCCAATGTAAAAATTCAGACCGCATAAGTAATTCTGAAAATCCCTTGGCAACAGACACAGAATTCAACACATTCTTTTCAAAAGTAGATGCTCAAGTCTTCAATGAAGTATGTAAAACCAATCCAAATCAACCGTCAGTTAAAAATTCGTGTCCGACAACACCTGCAGGGGCTGGTGTCTGGTGGAAACCACGTCCTGTCGACTCATCAGAGTTACAAAATATCTTATGCTCATTGAAAAACACCAAGGCAGTCGGACATGATGGTATCAGTCTTTAGTATATCAAAGACATCTTCCCAGTCCCATTGATTCGTTTAAAAATTAATGCATTAATGACAACTAATAAATTCCCCAACCTGTGGAAACACTCCATAATTAGGCCGTTGCATAAAACTGGTGACCTCAACACAGCATCAAGCTACAGGCCCATCAGTCTTTTCCCTATCCGGTCCAAAATATTGGAGAAAGTAGTAAAAAATCAACTGTCATCTCACTTGGAAGAGTCAAATTCACTTCATCGAAATCAATATGCCTATAGGAGGAACACTAGCACTCAAGACGCTCAGCTTAATTTCACTGAAAAAATATTGTGATATCGATCAAATGAATGTAACACTCTTGCTGCTACTCAATTTCTCTAAAGCGTTCGATAGCGTCGAACATGATTGACTTCTACGAAAAATACTGAACTTAAGAGTAGACACGTAATGGTTTGACAGCTCTTTATCAAATCGATCTCATGCAATCCCCTTACATAATAGCTTGATTGATTGGAATAAAGCATCCTTTTTTGTCCGATTGGCCTTTTGATAGGCAAAATTTTTAAATTTTACCTTTTTAATTTAAGCTCAGAGGTTGAATGCAGTCGATACCTATAGTAGTCCTGCAGAGTTGGCAGATACTGAGTGTTCTTTCCGGCCAAATTTCAGTGTTTTATGGCGAAATGTAGGGATTTTGGCTAGAGAAATGCAGATTTGGCAGCTGTGTTGGAATCCCTCCATCCTATGCAGCAAACATCCTCGGCTACTCTCGCCTCTTTTAGAAGAGAAATATCGTATAATTCATGAGAGTTCTAATGCTAACACAAATAAGATTTAAATATTTGCATAAATGAGGCATTTATAGCGCATTTATAAATTTCATCAAAAATTTAGTACCTTGGTTATTTTTTTGAGGTTGACGCATAGAATGAGGAATTATTCGTAATTAAATTTATGAATAAAACAGGTCCTTCTGTTTTGCACACTAATGTCAAGAAACAGATCCGGGGCAAAAAAATACGTGGATTTTAAAAGACGAACATGAAACAAGTTCCACAGTTTTATATGTTCCGAAAATGGCCCATTGCATTCTTTTCGTTTCAATAGCAGTGTACGTACGGAACGTTCTGCACCTTCTGGAAAAATTTATGAATTGTATTTCTCAAATGAGGAAAAGTAAAGTTCATTAAAACTTTATGTTTTATCCTTAGCAGGAAAAAGAGAGTAGAATTTTCCTGACGGGGAGGAAGTGTCCTGGGAAATGTTTAGTTGTACCTGAGTGGCGATGTGGCGGACGCATGTGTTGTGAGCAAAAAACTTTCAACACGACATCGACGTCGGAATGTTAAACTCTACTGACTATGATATTTAAACACTTCCTCCGCAGGAACCGAAGTGAACAATATCTGAGTGATTTGTTTCCTACGTATAAGCGCAAGGCTGCTATAGGAGTGTGAACGTAAGATTTTCTAACAAGAAATTCATGAGTATTTATGAATGAAGAATCTGCTACTCGTTACACTTCTTCTGGTGTCAAGATTTTTTAAAGGAAGATTTTGAGGTTGCATAGTGCCAGTCGCAGCTCAGTTTTGAAGGTAAGTATAAGGTTCAGTTGAAAGTGATAGCGAAAAGGTTGTCAATTTACAGGGTCACTGTTTTTTACTCAGGTTCATCAGCTGAGACCAAGAAAAGTTGCCCACAAACAACAACTCGAGGCTTTAGAAGAACAGAAGTCGACTGTATTTCATGCTTTGTTATATCAATGAAAATGTTAATTTACATATTTGAAGAATTACAAGATTGATCTTTGTAACTGTTTGTTGATTATTAAGGATGTTGCGGAGTAAGAGTATAATTCTTGAATTCATCGTTGTTGATAACCTTGGTCATACTCTCATATTTTGCTCTAAATGCTCGGTTTTTCCATTTAACGATTGTGTGCGCACGTTTCCTATGTCTGTACAATTTATAGTTGACAGTTCGCACAGCTGGTTTGATTAGTTTAATTAAATGTTTTTTCATGGTAATTAACTATATTGCAAATTTACAAACCATCAAAACCATAGGGATGTGTATGAAAAAAACCATGAATGCTAACAAAGAAAACAGATGACTGTGCAAACCAAAGCTAGAGCAAGCCATTCATCCACTCTGACCTAAAAAACTATAATAACTACTAAGAACCCAGCTAATGAAGTTACAAAGAGCTGAAGAATGACAAAAAAATCTCCTTTTTCAGGTTGCTCTAGCGAAAGAGGGTGATGTCGGAGAGCAGCAGCAGCAGCAGGACCACCAAGGCGGCATGCCTGGCGAGTCTCACGTTCGTCAACTCCTGCTGGGCGCTGAGCATGAGCTACGCCAGGGCTCGCGACGCAGACATGTTCATCTCCTCCACAGGTACTGGACACGTCATGTTCCTTCTTGCCCTTCGGCTTCTCCATGTTCTTTTTGTTCTTCTTACCCTTCTTTTTATTCTTTTTTCTTCTTCTCCCTCTAATTTTGATTCTTCTCCTTTTCTTTTCGTTTTTCTTCTTCTTATCTATTTTTGTGTGCACATTTACAAGCTCATATATATACACACATATGCATTTATATGTTTCAATGTTTATACTTTGCGTAAAAACAAAACCTCAAGACACATTACACTTTCCCTAAAGCTCTGCGATCAGTTAACAATGTACCATATTTCAGAAATAGATATATTTATCGCACTTGCTTAGTGATTCTAAAGTAGATCGATCACTACCCCAGAGGGTACATCTGTGAATAGAAAAAAAATGAAAAATATTAACAGATAAATAAAATAAAGCATTCAAAATTATCTCTTTGTCCGTATGCTGAACAATACATGAATTTCATTTTGCGAGCAAGTTTGTTAACGCGTTTCTAGATGCACTTGTTGTGTTGCGTGATGTCCTTTATAAATTACTTTGTGATTGACCTTTTCTCAATACTTGATAGTCATTTACGTCGATGTTTCAATCTGCTTCGGTACAGCGTTTTTTGTCTTTTCTTACTTCGATTCAACTAATTGTCGTAGCCTTCTTTTCTTTTCAAGTCAATTATACAGTTATTTCTACTTCGTCAGTCGTTTCAAGGTTG
>JACJUY010000751.1:159386-173505 GCA_014220935.1 Platorchestia sp. MABIK | reverse complement strand
TAGATATTTTAAAAACCAATGAAACTTATGTATGGTCTTCATTAAAGGTAAACTATTTTGTATTTCTTTTTCTTGAAATGGCTATGTTTGCCAAACTTTAACATATCTGCACTCTCTGAAGCAACTCATTTCCTTGTTATTCTATGATCATGCAAAATAAAGATAAGATGCACTAAAGTAGGAATGTCTTGAATTGATGAGTGTTACATTCTCATTTATAAGCCATCTACCCACACTTTTTGTAGTTTTATATAAACTTGATAATTATAGACTGGAATGTACAGTGCATTTAAAAGTATGGATTTTAAACCAAATTTGTCATTAATTGATTTCCATGAAAAATAACCTACAAAAAGTTTCAGGAGAGTCTAAATTTTGTATAGTAATTCAACAAATTTACAATTGATTAATGAATTGTATATATGTAGAATCATTATGTAAAGGCTTAATCAAGAAAAATATTCTAAAATTTTACACTTAGTTTAGCTGATACATGATGTATAATATTCTTCTTTGCATGTTTTGGTTAAAAGATCATTAACCCATTCCAAGTGGCAGGGTACCTACCGGAGCACACAAATTTTGAAATGATCTATAGATAGTTGCTGCCGCTGTTAACGATAGTCACTTCTCCACGCTATAAATAGTTGCACCGCTAAATGGAAGGAATGGGCTTGTGACTAAATATAGTTTCTGCCGCTTGATAGGATCAAGTTGAACCCAATTTATTGAAATATAGGAATGAAATTGACATATTTATTGCAGTTTATTTGGAACCGTGTATAAAAAATGACAAAGAAATAAATGTAAAGTTGTCTAATTTCTAAAGTATCGATTTGTGTTGGATGTTTATTTTTGATATGTACTGACGTTTTTTATACATGAGTACTGACGTAAAAATGATAGGCCTGTTGATGAACCAAAAATATGTGTTTTTATGATTGCAGATGGAATGGTGCATCTGAAGATAACTGATTTTTCAGATACAAAGTTGACAGCTGGAACAGAATGCATAAGTATTTTGCTTTCAAAAGCAAATAAGATTTTTAAAATGAGATTATTACTTTTATTATAATTAGAGGAGATTGTTGCTGTTATTATTAGAGGATAATAAATATCAGCAAGACAATAAATGTCAACACAACAAGGAAGAAGAGCAAGAAAACGAAAGCAGAGCAGCATAGAGGAGCAAGTCTGCTACCTCTCTTGCTCCGCAATCACACACCACCAATATTCAAGTCTAGTAAGACACTGAACTCATTGTTCAACTTGCTTAAAATTGTCTGAGGAACTGAAAAAGATGCCAGACAACACTTTTTTGCATTCAGTCTTTATATTGTAGCCACTGCTTATGTGTAGCAGGGGGAATGAAACAGCAACTGTATATAGACGTGCCGCTGAATGGGACAATTTTTAGGACCAACCATACATTGTTCCGACGCTTGGAATGGGTTAATGATCAACAAGTGCATCTACTATTTTTCACTGTCACTAATTGTCAAAAGGTGCACCAGCTCTGCATCAAAGTGCATGAATGGAAGAAAGTTCTTAGACTTTCCATTGCTAAATTTGCTACATTGCTAAAGGATTTGAATTTAATTTTTATTCATAGAGCTGCTGTAAGTATATTAGGGCCTCTAATGCTAACTTTTTTAAACTGATTTCAAGTTTTAGTGTTTTTTTAGGTTAAATAAATGAAGTAAAATCAAAAGAAAAAGGCTCTCAAGCTCTGATAGGTTAGAACTCCATAGCTTGTGAGGCTCATCAAAATTGCAAGATGCCTTAAAAGAGCCAGCAATTCAAGAGTAACACTTTGGTCAGCCAGAGTCAACCAGAAAAATATCAATGGTTGAAGAAGCTGTGACGCATCCAAAATTGCACCTCCAGTGCTGACAGCTTATATCAACAGTTTGAGCGACAATGCAGGAAAGCATAAAAAGTAGGAAGGTAACAATAAAACATGAACTGCTCTGCATCTCATCTTGAGAACTAAGCTAAACTCATTAATATGTTCAATGGTGTATCAGGAAGAAACTAATACTGGAATGCCTGGGGGAAAAATGCTATCAATAGTGCTACAAAGTTTCTAGTCATGGTACCTGATTATTTAATTTATTCAATTTCAACTGTTGTCTATTCATGAATAAGAAATCCACTCAGGTGCAAGTAATGTTGAGATTTTCAGTATGAAATATTGAAGAGCAGCTAACTCAAATTGTTTGCTCAAGAAAATTGCATCAAATGTTTTATAATGCAGTTGATTATTTTCAAATTCATTAAAATTAGCTAACTTCAGTGGCCGTCTCTGCTGCCCAACTCGTTGATTTCCTAGTTTTTGTGGTTGAGGGAACAACTTCATTCTGGCAAATCCTAACTTTCTGTTGTCAAAAGAATGGTCTCAAAAACTCACGAAATAATGACAAAATATATTAATCAATGCAACTCATTATAAAGTATTGGACAATTTCCACTGGAAGTTGATATCTAAACTTAATATGACCAATAAGGAATGACAAAATTAGATTAGTGGCCAGGCCCTAGTTGGACAACATGGCAAGTCATGTATCGTATAACTTAGAATAAGAGATGTGGCATTCTCACCTTGAGTTAGACTGGAAAATCATTGAGTGCAATTGATAACTTTTAAGAACACGAACAATTACTTGTTTAAGTCAGGTATTTCTCAGTACTGCATTGGGAGATTTTTGTCTCCTATTTTGATGATTATATCTGTCTACCCTCATTTGTCAGAGCGTTAATTGTAGCAACACATTTCCTATTTTCATATATTTAGCCACTCAGGGGGAAACAACTATTGTATGGGAATTAGCGCTCCCACGGGAACTACGTGAGGTCCCAAGCTAAAGGTTAGGTAGGCCTTCTTTTTGTTAAAATAAAATAGGTTTTTGCTTTGTTATGGACTTTCTTTTTTTTGGTTCACTACTGTCCTGTTTTTCAGCACCTACTACTTTCTCCTTCAACTTTTTCTTGTTTCATGAACTTCTTTCTTAGCTTACTGTTTCTATGCACCTTGTGCATAGATTTCACATTCCCTCAACTCCATACTAAATGGTGCCTTCATCCATCCTCTCTTTGAACATCTTTGTTGGGGTAAAGGGAGGCTAAAACTTTCTTATCTATTGATAATAATTCACATATTTAGGCTGGAGAAAATTGTATGTGGTGAAGAATTTGTGTCATAAGCAATGGGTAAAGATAGTGATGAAAAAAAAAGGTTTTATTTGATGGCAGTTTTTTTTGCAAAAAAAACATGCTTTTTATATGTTTTTTTTTGTGTTTGTTTTGCACACACTCAAATTTTGTTAGGTATATATCTGTTTTTTTCTCATAAAATATATTTCTATCAATGTGTTTAAGTCATGATTTTTTTGTAATACAAACATCAAAAGGAAACCATACAGTAAAAGTGGTGGCAGATAACCCACAATTACCTAAAGGAATATAAGAGGAACAGCCAAAGCCACAGAACTTATATTGATGGAGTCAAAATTCAGAGCTTACTATCTCTACTATGTCTGATTTCATTTTTATGTGACCAAAAAATTCGACAAAGTGGAGATAATAAGCTCTGAATATATTGGAGTCAAAATTCAGAGCTTACTATCTCTACTATGTCTGATTTTATTTTTTTGTGACCAAGAATATTCAGACATAGTAGAGATAATAAGCTCTGAATTTTGTCTCCATCAATATAAGTTCTGTTGGTCCTGCTGTTCCTCTTAGATTCCTCTTGATAATTGTGGGTTTTCTGCCACCACTTTTACTGTAGGGTTTCCTTTTAATGTTTTATTACAAAAAATCATGACTAAAGAACATGGATATTAATATATTTTATGTGACCAAAAAAACCATGCTGTTTTTTTTAAAAACGTTTTTTATTTAAAAATCATGACTAAAAAACTGGATATTAATATATTTTGTGACCAAAAAACCATGCTGTTTTATTTTCCATGTTTTTTACAAGAAACATGATTTAAAAAAAAATCAAACATCACATTTTTAAAAATCATGTTTAAAAAAAAAATATATGTAAAAAAACATGGATATTAATATATTTTATGTGACCATAAACTATACTTTTTTTAAAAATAAGTTGAAAAAAAAGTATGACTAATAAATATGAATATTAATATATCTTATATGACAAAAAACTCCATGCTGTTTTTTCACAAAAAATCATGACTAAAAAACAACATATTTTATGTGACCTGAAAAACACATGCAGTTTTTTTAAAACATTTTTTTTTTAAAACGTCCCTCAGGGGGATACAACTATTGTATCTATGGGAATTGGCGCTCCCAGGGGGACTATGTGAGGGCCCGAGCTAAAGGTTAGGTAGGCTTTCTTTTTGTTGCAGTAGAATAGGATTTTATTTTGTTACGGACCACCCTTTTTTCGGTTCACTGCTGTCCTGATTTTCAACACCTACTACTTCCTTCTTAAACTTTGATCTTGTTTCATAATCTTCTTTCCCAACTTACTGTTTCTATGCCCTTTCTGCGTAGATTCCGCGTTTCCTTAACTCCATACTAAATGGTGCCTTCCTCCTTCCTCTCTTTGGATCGCATTTGTTGCTGCGGGTAGGGAGGCTAAAACTAACGACTAAACTAAACTTTTAAAAACATGTTTTTTTTCTACAGAAAATGATGACTAGAAAAACCTGGATATTAATATATTATATGTAACCAAAAAACCATGCTGCATTTTTCACATTTTTTGGTCAATATGCAGTTTAATGCACCCACAGAAATTGAAAATTCCATTCCAAAGAATTACTAAAGGAACACATTTAAAAATGTTTTACACGAATGACATCCTGCTCGCTGATGCGTTTTTTTTGAGTTATTTAACTTAAAAATTTTTGTGTCCCATAGCAGTTCCAGTAAGTTGCGCGCTTGAGCTGGAGCTGTTTGAGTACGTTTGGGTACTTGTAATTTATTATTAGCCAACCCCGCAGATCCTGAACCCACTTCTAGGATGTTTTTGTTAACAACACAATAAACGTTATCACCCAAAAATTTAAGTTTTTTACAAAAAATTATGATTAAAAAACATGGGTATTAAGATACTTTATCTGATCAAAAAATAACCATGCTATTTTTAAAAAAACTTGTTTTTTTTAACAAAAAGTCATTAATATCCATTTTATGTAAAAAAAACATTTTACCAAAAAAGCAAGGGTTTTGGTCACATGAAATTTATTAATATCTACATTTTCTTAGTCATGATTTTTCTGTAAAAAAAGATGTTTTTAAAAAACAGCATAGTTGTATTGGTCAAATAAAATATATCAATATCCGTGTTTTTTGGTCATGATTTTTTGTAACAAAAACATTTAAAAAAAGCATGTTTTTTTGGTCACATAAAATATATTAATATCCATGTTTTTGAGTCATGATTTTTCTGTAAAAAAACAATGTTTTTTCAATTGAGCAGCATTGTATTTTTTTGGTCACATAAAATATATTTATATCCATGTTTTTTAGTCATGTTTTTTTTGTAAAAATAACATTTAAAAAAAACAGCATGGTTTTTTTGGTCACATCTCTATCAATGACCATAAGTAAAGATGTATTATTACAACACACTATTTGGGGAGTTGAAGGTGATTCACGTGCATTGTAAAATAAATGAAATATCAAAACATGAAACCACAGAAAGTGAAAAATTTCATACAACCATAGAAATCCATGAATTAAGAAGTATGCTGTTTTATTTTATAATCTGCCATGAAAACAAATTTTTTGAACAAACAAACAACTTGAAATGTGAATCTTTTTCTTGCTGAGTTATTTTCAAACAAAATATTAAAAAATATATCCACGTTTTTTTTTGGCCATGGTTTTTTTATTAAAAACACGTTTTTTTTTTAAAAAACAGCTCGGTTTTTTTTGAGTCACATCTCTAGGTAAAGATATGACTGCATAGAACACAACTGCATATTGAAGAGCTTGTCCGTTTGTCAACATTCAGCTGTGCAACAAATTTAGCACATACTTCAAATTTTTTCTGATTGTTAATGGAATACAGTTTGATCCATACTTCCACTAATTTAAGTGCATATGATGAAAAGTTATGATTGCATGAATCACATTTTTAGCATGTAATTAGCCACATCCTGTAATCAAATTGAAGGTTTTCATGTCTGATAGTGAGGACTTGCCAACAGTTGGTTTCTCTGCTGTGACTGATGTTACTTCCTACTCAACTCTACAAAATTATGAGTACATTTGATCTTAAAATGGAATTTTGATTTATAAAATCAACAGCAAACAATTTCCAGGGGGACATATCAATGTATAATTTTGATTTCATCAATCAGTTTGTACTTTTTCAAATTAATGTTTTTCAGTTCAGTTAAAACATTGATATTCATAAATTTTCAGAAAACCATCATGGCTGGAGTTCATGTCTGTGCTGTTTGTGAACACACATATGATGAGACTGACAGGAAACCTCTCGTGCTCCTCTGTGGCCACACGTACTGCCAGCAGTGCCTTCATAACCTGGTGTCGGGGAGCAGCCCAGCGTGCCCCTCCTGCAGGAAGGAGATTGTGTTTCCAGTGAAAGAGTTGCCTGTCAATTTAGCTGTGATCCCTGCTAGCTCAGGGAAAGCTGCAGAAAGTGAGGCTATCACTAATATGCTCTGCATGAGTCATCAATCCAAATTGGATTTTTGGTGTTCACAGTGCAAAGTTTTAATCTGCAAAGAACGTCTTGTCAAGACTCATAGTAAACACAATTTCATTTTGGTTGAAGATATATTAGCTGATGAAAGAATACTTCCTGAAATGAAAGGTCAAATTAGTGCTAATTTGCTGCAGTTTAAAGCTTCCATCCATACCATACAGCAGTTTGAATCATTGGTATGGAAAATTGATAAACTGAAATGTTCAATTCCCATGATGAAGTGGTCTCTTATGAAACAGGAGTCAACGCTTAGTAATTTGTTGAAGGTATTGGAGGAAATTTCATCAGAGTCCTCTTTAGAGCAGAAAAACCTTGTGCTAAAGATGCTGAAAGATCAAAATCTAATGCAATTGGAAGAAAACAGAATCAATGAAGCCCTCATACCATTTCAAGACCAGGTTGCCCAGTGCCAGGTGAGTTTGTTGAGTTTGCAATTAATATTTGCTTTCGTCATGCCTGTCATTAATTTATTTCTTAGTCAAGTTTGATTTAATTTTACATTTTTAGTAGAAACAATTTGTTTTTTTATGCAGATCTGCAACTCGCCGAATAGGAAAAAAATGAAGCTCACAGACACTAAGAGGTACATGCCTGATGGTCTCCCTTGGACCATCATTTCCAATGAGCTGGCTGAAAAAGCTTTGCACACCATGAAGGAGACTGACCACCAGACTCCTAAAGCAACTGTGATATCGACTGATGAGAGCCCAATACTGTGCCTCCCTGAGTTCCTACAGTATCTTGCTACCTCAAGTACTACCATGGAGCTGCAGCTTATGGATAAAGCTTGGAAATCTCCTTATAGTGTAGACTGGCTTCCTCTGAAAGCAGGAGGTGGTAAATCAGCAGACTTCAATCATTGGTGAGAATTGTGAGCTATTGAAGTAGCAAATTGTGAAATGCAAGTTATTGTTTTATATATATAGCATTGGTGTGAAGAAATGTTATTGTTTTAGCACCAGTGATAGATACATAAATCTAAAAAGTACAGCTATAACATGAATGTTCACATGTGAGTGATTTGAGGCAAAATAATAGCTGTATGCAGAGAAGTAATTAATCCTTTGTCTCCCAAACCTCAAACAGTTAAGGGAAAAGTTTTCAGGAATAAATATCATCAGTACCCTTAAATATCAGTGAAATTGCTCTGGCATGTTGTTTTGTGATGAGAAGGTGCTCTTTATAAATTCAAAAACGTATGCTTAGCAAGACAAATTTTTGAACTAATAGCCAAAAAACCTGAATATATCGTCAATCAAATTCTTGCCTAGACTTTTCAACAAGTCGATGTCCACATAAAAACTTGCTCAAGTTAAATAACAAAAAGTACTAAATGTGTTCCATAGACCATGAAATTTAAACTGAGTGGAGATCTGTAGCTAATTGCACATGCAAGGCATCTGGAATAACTGAAAACAGTTGCATGAATGTCATTAATTGTTTTAATTTTAAGATTTAGGTCAAAATATTCCCTACTAGTTGAATTACATTGAAATTTTGTCAATTTCTCCAAACTGGAAGCACTGGTCCTTTTGGAACTGGAGTAGCTATCCATAGACAGAGATTAAAAGATCATGTCTGACAGGAGACTTTCTATAAGATTGGCCTCTGGCAGTTGATTTAGTAGTTTAAAGATTTCAGACTGAAATTTTACCCAAAGAAACTCATTTTATTGACCTGATGTATATTGCTAGTTCTAGGCTGACTGAGGAAACAGCAAAGCAGAAATGTGTTTTTTCTCTTACAAAGTGTAGCATTATGTAGGGGGTGTAGTGAAGTCTTGTGGTGGCTCAGGCATATTATGGGTGCAAGTGAGAATTAAACTTTATCAAATTTATCATGCTCTGCTTTCATCTTTCACTTTCTGTGCCTTCTTTTGTTGTGCATGCTTTTCATTGTCAGTTTTTCTTCCATTCCTCTCTTCATTTAGGCTTCATGCATTCTATTTTTGGATTTGTAGAGAAGAGGATGGACATCAATGGACTCATTTACTGAGCTGATTATACAGTGTAACTGTTGGTTATGAATTTCAATAGAATATGTTTATTATCACGAATACTTTTGATAGTTGAAATGCTTCATGATCTTGTTGGTGATCCAAGGATATATTCAATAATGAAACCAATACTACAAGCATCAGCGAGTTACATTTTATCTTTGATTGGTCTTCATTTGAAAAATGTACTGCCTGTTAGCTTTGTTCTGGTGATTTTCAGTATTGCAAATCACAAATCACAAAGTTCTATTTTGTGATATCTATGTGTGAGTGTAGGTGTGCATATTTCTTTGACAAAGCATGCACAATGAACAGTTGAAACTAGACTTTAAGCAATGCAATTTATAAATCCATGCAATTTGAAGAAAGAGGCTTTGAGGCCAATTACAGACTCTTGGTGCAGAAACCTAATCTTTGCTCAGTTTGTACTTTTGTTCAATTGCCAGCTACTCATTATAATGTATGTATACAAAGCTGCTGCAGCTTCTATTTCCTGCAATAGGGCAACATTATTTGCAAATTCGTGCTGGGTGTCCAGGAAATCAGTGCACTTTCATCTTGAGCTGAGGTAAATTTGGATGCATCAACTATATTCAGTAGTATTATTCCTACTCATTTGTACTAATATCATTTATGTGTAAATTTCCTTGCTTCAACCTCTGTTCCAAAAAAGGCCACTTATGGTTAACTTTTAGTCCTAAACACTTACATGGGATTCAAAATCTTTTGCACAAGTCTGTGAGTACATAATACATGAAGGAAATATCACAAATTTTTAAACCATTCTCAAATACTGGTTACTTAATACATATTGTGTGGGCAAACCATACAACATTCTATGGGCTTTCAGTGAATTATCAAGTTTACAGAATCCCTTGACTCAAGACATAAACTATGAACTACATGTTGGTTAGAAGTGCTTGAACCCTATCCTTGCCTTCTCTCCAATATGGACTCTTTTCAAACTAAGTATAGCCTAACTAATTGTGCGGTTTTTATGAGCCATGAAAAGTGTTTGCTGTTTGTAGCAAAATACGGTTAACAACAGTATTGTCTGATGAGCAGCAAGTTTTGTGCTGCTCATTCAATGATTTAGTCGAGTGTTGTGTTGCCTTCAATCATCTCCTCCTATGCTGTTGGAGAGTATGAGAGCGGTGTGATAAAAATGTTTCTAGCATTTCTGACTCCTTTAAATTCTATCTTGTTTCATAAACTTCCTTCGTAACTTACTGGTTCTTGTGTGAGAAATACCATGAGGATAGATTTCTCTAGACTTTATTGTAAAAAGTACTTTGCTTCTTCCTCTATTTTTAATACCTTTGTTGATTTGATTTAATCCAGCAGGAATTTTTGACATTTGTTATCAAATTGTAGGTAATTTTTGGTTGTTCTAACAAACGATTTTGTCTAATTATCTCTCATGAGCATGTCCATTAATATAATAGTGCTTGCTTGAGCTTTTATTCTGGAATTATTTATCACGTTATATTTATCTCATCTAAATTCAGTAGTAGTTGTCTGAGGCTCTATTTGAGGGTTAATTTTCTTGAAAATACAATCATTCAAATGTACAGAAAAAATTTGAATTTTGTTTAGCCATTGACTATGCAATTCTGAATGAATTTGTAGAAAGTAGTGTACTAAATCTTTTGTCTGTCAAGTTAGAAAATCTGTTTCTTTGTGTTTGCATATGCAAACACAAACACTGCATTTATGCTATTTCTTTAGGGTATAAATTATTTCATTATTTTGAACTCTCGAGGGTTCCTGGTGGCAGTAGGCATTGCCGAGATGGTTACTGGTACAAATATATCCTTTAATTTTCTAGCTACAGGTTGGAAACATTGGCTAAGACCCTAAAGTACTTCCAAACTTTGGCGGCTTCATCGACTACCGTTGGTGACGTGAATGATGCTACCGAAAACAAGGTGATCATCCTTGTGTATCCTGCCATTCGTGCATATGATGTCTGTGAGTAAAATCAGTGTTAACTATTAAAAAGATTAGTGGACCACTTAAGAAGTTTTATCCTATTGAAATTTTTTTTAATTTTGAGCTAAATCAATCTAAGTCTACAACAAATCAACTTTCATTCCCACAATTGATTTATACTAATTCCTTGTTCTAGCTTGAAGAATGTTGCCAATGTATTGAAAGGGTCACTACCAACACCACACAAATCTGTTGAATGTTTTTTTCAGTGAGAATAAGCTCTTAGATCTGTGAATGACAAGGTCCTTCACATCCCCATTTGGTAAACTGTTTCTCCTGTGCAATGCTATGAGTAACATAACGGTCCGTACTGTACGGCACCATTGGTGCTGGAACCACGGGCTGGAACCTCAGCATGCCGGTTGACCAGTCAGGCAGTTATGTGGATTCAGGAAGCAGTCACGCAGATCAGTCGATTATTACTGTGCACCTGAGTGACGTCTTGGCAGTCACGCTGACGAGTTGTGTGCACGCAGTTCTGTGAATCCTTTGTCACGCTGTAGCAGTTCCGCTAAAACTAAGGTTCGTCTGTCTGCCATTGCTTTGATTACCATCCTGTTTATTAGACTTTACCGTGCAATGCAACCAATTATGATTTTAACAATCTTTTAACGAGTGTTCTAATAAAATAAACTGTTTCTTTCATTAAATCTGTTATATATGCAAACAAATTTTTAAACTTCTAAAACTTTTTATAAACACCGGTGAAAAAGAAACTTAAAAACAGAAAACGCAATTTTACTTGTTTGTTGCCGTGGCCATAGGCTTGAGAGGCTTGGCCACCTGACTCACGAATGAAAAGTCAAGGGCCCGGTGACAGACCAAGGACTAAAAATGACAATTCTTAATGGTAAGAGTGGCATTGACATTCATACTTGGAAGAAGATTCTTCTCCTTTCTGTTCTAAATAATCAGGGATTGATGCCCTTGAGATAGCTTCAAAGTTTAGTTCCAAAACCAGATTGAACACAATCATATCGGTGATTGTTTCGTTAACATGGGAGAAAAATATAATTGACATCCAACTAGTGAAACTAAATGATCTGAATACTCAACTTGAAGGAGTTGAAAGAGAATCACAGCTGAGTCTGTCAGAAGAACAAAATTGGCTACAGGCTGGCCCTGATGGGGTTCCCGAATGACTGGATCTTAATAAAGATGGCCGGATAGATTTTTACTCTTCATGAGGGAATCCAACACAGAAGCTTCAAATGGCATTTCTAGAGAAAAAAGTGACGCTGACAACTTGAATTATAATTGAACGTAGAAAATTGTTGAGGCATCAAGTTTAGCAGCCCTACACCCGCTGCGGGAAAGAGCCTGATAATTTCCACGCAACCACTCGTGACTAGGGTTTGCAATCCTTTGAAAAAAAAAAAAATCTCGGAATTTCAAGAAGGCAATCCTAGGAATTCTCGGGATCTTGGTATTTCTTTTTATTTCACATTTATGCTATGGTAATTTGTTGCTCATGCCCATCACGGTATTTGGCAATTTAGGGAGCAAAAAACAGTATCTGAGAAGGATTCACTAATGAATTCACTCTTTGGAACTGTATTTACTGACACGTCATCAACTGCTATAAGCTTGGTCACTTGTTCTTCCACAGTACTTTGAGGTACCATTAGGAAACTTGTTATTTTTGTTTATTTAGGTTTAGTTCTTTCACTACTGCTCTCTCTTGCATGAGGGTGCTTTGTTCCAATACAAATTCTTTCTCAGCAACTAGTTGACACAACTGGGTCTACAGTTTCAGGCGTCACTATGTTGTCTTTACTTTTTAGGTGATGTAACAAACCACTGGTAGACCAGCCTTTGCAAAGTAAATTCTTGCCACACTTTCCATTGGTATTTTTAACATAGTATTGCCACACAAAAGCTTTAAATTCTACAGCATCGGCCGTTGCTATCGTATCTATAACAGTCTATTCTTTATTATCTGCAAAACCAAACCAAAAATATATTCTGATGCAATGTTTGAACTATATTATGAGATAGTGAAGTCTACACTGTGTAGTGATGTGAAGNGTAGATTCCACGTTCCCTAAACTCCATACTAAATGGTGCCTTCTTCCTTCCTCTCTTTGGATTGCCTTTGTAGCGGATAGGGAGGCTTAAACTAACTAATAATCTAATCTAATCAGTAGTGATGTGAATTGCAATATTATTAAAACACTGAAGGCCAATTTCGAGCTCTCTAATTGATTAATTATATTAAACAGCATAATTTTAAGTTATTTTCTTGCTAATATCTTGTAATATGTGTGCTATATAGAAACCCCCTCAGGGGGATACAACAAATGGATCTATGAGAATTAGTGCTCCCAGGGGAATTATGCAAGGTCAGGTAGGCTTTCTTTTTTTAAATAAAACATTTTTTTGTTACGGACCATTTTTTTCGGTTCACTGCTGTCCTGCTTTTCAGCATCTGACTTTCTGCTTCAACTTTTTTCTTGTTTCATGAACTTCTTTCTTACCTTTCTGTTTCTATGCCCCTTGTGCATAGATTTCACATTTCCTTAACTCCATACTAAATGGTGCCTTCATCCTTCCTCTCTTTGAACATCTTTGTTGTGGTAAAGGGAGGCTAAAACTTTCTTATAATCAATCGCTATTTAGAATCCTGGGAATTTCCAGACCAGAAAATTGTTGTATGTTTGGAAATTTGTATGTGAAGGCTTTCCTCTATTATAGTCTAGTTATCTACGAGGATTGGTGCTCGCAAGGAGAAAATGTGAGCCTTTGAGTTGAGCATTAGGTAGGTCTCTCTGTTGAAGTAAAATGAGATTTAATTTGTTAAGGACTATTTTTTTGGTTAATTGCTGCCCTGTTTCACAGCACCTTCAACTTTTTATCTTGTTTCATGTATTTCTTTGCTTCTGTGTCTATCCCCAGGGGATCCTGTGTGATAATACGCCTTGTGCATAGATCCCAGCGGCCCTTAGTTCCGTACTAGATTGTGTCATAATCCTTCATCACTTTAAATACGGTTTTTGAGGTAGGGGAGGCTAAAACTAACTTCTAAGCAATCATTTCAATAGTTGTGAGTAATCCATCTGATTTAGAATTTATTAGATTTAGGCTATCCTGGTATTGCCTTCAGGATTGCCTTTGTTATGGCCCTAGAACGAATCAATCCAGGCTGCATCCAGAATTGAGTTGTTCCAGTTTGACCTAAGGAACTAGTTTTTCTTCAGTGCTGTTAGGTTATTGGTGTTAATTAACAAAGAAGAACTGGAGTTCACAATGCAAGATATTAACCATGAAGAATTGAAGTAGGTGGCAGAATGTTCTTGCCATGCTGTTTATTTGAGAAACTGAATAACTTTGCTATTTCAATTTATTCGTTGAAGATTTAGCACATTTTCATGCACATGCACATCTTATTTCTTAGTATTGCGGGGGAGGGGGGGGGGGGG
>JACJUY010000751.1:105603-118737 GCA_014220935.1 Platorchestia sp. MABIK | reverse complement strand
GATAAGCGCAGCATATGCTTAGCTCTACGAACATCGCTCAGACATCGCATCAAACCGTCAACCTCGAGAAGCGCCGTTTGAAAGCTACACCCACCCTGATACCCCACTCTGGGAGAGCCACGTCACCAACGTCTGAAGAAAGCTGTATTGCCGAACATTTCCATTCGCTTCACATATTTCAACTCTTTCCGTAGACACTTAGGGTCATGTTCATTCTATGTAAATCACTTGTTAATTTAAATGTAAACTTAATCCAATCTAATTATCTGACGACACTTGCTATTTCCGGTAAATCATTTATGTAAACTATCGTGAACGAGAACGTGTTTGTTCTAAGGCGTGACAGAGACGCCGAAGCTGCCCCGTCTGGGAGGATGCGAGACATTAGCTCGACAGACATTCAAAGTGCAGGACGTGTAACCTCCTCGCTCTGCCCTCTGCATGGGCAAGCGATGGCACTGGCAGTTATATTCATTGAAGTCACGTAATTTACTTATCTATCAGTCGCCAATCTGGAATTTGAGTGCAGCTAAGTATCTATCCAACATGTCATCCACTATTATCATTCATATCTTGTTGTTTCACGTGTAGGTTTGACCGACATTCGCCATCAACGTAGAAAGTCTTATTCTGTCCCTAGGATGGATTAAATAATCTGTGTTCCGCTAACTGGTCCAGTAACGAGGCCTTACCTCGATATGAGCCTATTATCCATAAATTCCTGTCCATCGATTGTGTCAACTAATTTGAATCAGAAGACGTCATCATTTTAATATTAAATTACTAATTTGGAAGCCTGTTTATTTAATCCCTTGCAATTACTTACCTCTTAGTTATCAGAAATAAATGTCATCTGAAAATGTTAATGATTGTCGTAACATCGAATACATTGTAAAAATATTAGTTAACAACAAATATCCGAAATCACTCATTCAGAATTTTGTAAGAAAATTTGTCGATCGTAAAATTTGCCTCTCTCCCGCAACCTTGAGCTTACCAAAGCAGACGTCGAGTTGCCTTGTACGTCGAGTTGCCATTCATGGGTTATTTGAACGCAGAGCTGAAGAGGGAGGTAGTATCTTTGATTAGTAGGGTTTTTACAACGGTCGACGTCAGAGTTATAGAAATAGTTTTAAGATTGCGTCCTTTTTTTAGAAGGAAGGAACGATTGGATGAGTGCCTGTGGAGTGGCGGTGTCTATTTTTGTAAGTGTGACCAAACTCCAACAATTCTTCAGACACAGCCAACACGCAGGAATATCTCATAGAACCGGTCCTGCACTCACCATTCCACCCCAATCAGCAATTAGAGATCACAGTAAGAATTCAAACCATTCATTCAAAAATTCTAATTTTTCAACTTTATGCTGAGCTAATAGTGAGCATGACCTTAGAATTTTAAAATCCCTTTTCATATTTACTAATAAATCTAACCTCAACAAAGACATTAGTGCCGTAAAGTCATCAATAATCGCCCCCACCCACTGACGTAATACTGTATTTTTTTTGAGCGTGTGTGTGAATGCATGGTGTGTTACGCTGGTGTATCTGAATGAACGTGTACATGTGGACTTGTGTGAATTAGGAGTAAGCTATTGTTTGTGTATGAATTAACAAATTAGTGTTTTTTTAGACATTGAGAGAATTTTGTGGAATAATGTAGGGGTTACATTGATTTTTTTTAATAGACAATTTTTCTCCTGTTTCAGCACTGAAGATGAAACTTTAATTCCGAAACGTTTGCAATATATGTGATGTTTTTTTACTGTGATTCTTCTTTTTATTCCACGAATAAGTTTCACTTCTCAGTTTCGATACAACAAAATTTTACATTTGTTTCTACTGTTCTCAATTTCCATGAGTCATTTAGTTTATCGCTTCCAAGAGGAGTAAACTTCTCTGAATGCATGTTTACGAACTAATGTGCATGCTCACATATTCATTGGACATTCAATATATTTGCACGTGTATTTTTGTAGTTTTATTTGCGACACAATATTCAATAGAACGTTCGGTTCGCCACCGAAGTATAGTAGTAGAGATGGCGGTATTCAAAATTTGCGAATCAGAATGTGGTAAACGACACATACATTAAACTATCAATATAGGCACTGCTCCGTTTAGGCCAATTTTAATTTTTCTAAACGTCCTGCTTAAATAGTAAATTATTTTGACAATCTGCTGTCATTGCTTTTCTTTTCCTAATTAGGTTCTTACGTTGCCAAGAAATCACCTAGACATGGTTTTATTTTTAAAATATCTTACGTGTAAAGAAAGCGATAATTTTTTGAAAGAAACGAAAAATGAGCAGAAGCTAATTATCCTATTTGGATAAAATGCATTGGAAATCTTGAATCCATTCCAGAGAATAATAAAAGCATCCATCGTTCTAAGAATGAAAAAACAAATTATTCAGTATTTAGATCTGCCGAAAAGGTATCTAGAGTTCATGTTGAATTAACAGAATCCTTCTCTTATAATGCGATGAAGAAATCCGTCCCTAATGTTTCTGTGCTCAATAAAGCTGGAACTTAACAACCATAAGTTAATTAAAAGCAAAGAAATTACAGCAAATGTCTCCCAAATCAAATGTCTCCCAAATTACCGCAGTCTTCCTAAGACATCTAACCGTAACTTTGTGTCCTATTATGACAGGAGTAATTCATGAGCAAAAAATTTTGTATACACCTTTTCCGCGCACACGAAGTAAGAATTCATGAAATCCTTAGTGAAAAAACATCATTCCTGCTCACGTAATTTTAAAGGCAGATGAAGCTGACACTTTTGCACAAACTTCGAGCTGTGCACCCTCTGGAGAGATGATGGGGAAGTATTTTCGTTTTTATTTTATCAGGACATATTAGTGATGCAGTGGAATCGAAATGCTATTTGAACAACTATTTCAAACTGCGCTTTGAAATTCGAATGCCATGCTCAAGTGCCTTGTCAAAAACGTAACTTAAACTCACTTTCTCAGTAGATAAGCTGATAAAACAATCAAACAATAGTCACTATGTTACGTTATATCTCATGTTAAATTTTCTACTGAGGGACTGAATCATTCTTTCTGACAGCACATCAGTGTTCCGAATGAGTCAGAAGAGTATACATTTCTTTCATAGATTGAAAAAATGTTGCAGTTTCTGCTAGGGTTTCCTTCAATTGGAAATCTTTTTACCATTCAATAACCGTAAAAGTTACTAAGCGTTTAGTAGTCATTATCTCCCTGAAAATATACGACTATGTGAGTATGTCTCTGAAAATAAAAGCTCTTTACTTATCGAAGTTTTTAAAAGTGTGCAATAGTGATGAAAACCTGCTAACTCCATCGGGTGAACATTTTTTAATTGAAACTGTATATATTCCTGGCATGACGTGTTCGAAAAGGAAGCCACTAAATTATCATGAACCTATGAGCAATTATAGTCTTAAAGAATTGATATTTGATGGTATTATGCATTCAGGAAAATGATTCGAAGTTTGCTTTACAGGTCCGAAGTCGCACTGGGTGTCGATATTTGTCGTTATTAGTTATTTGTATAACGTTGATTCCTCATTTTTGTTAAGTTGAATAATAGTTGTAGCTTTTTAGTCTTTTTCGTGAAACATGTTACATTTTATGATAATATATTGGCTATGTTCTTTTTGCGTTTTCTTCTTGAAATCCCAGCATCTTCCATGGGAAATTTCAATTGATTCCACTTTCTCGATTCCACTTTCTTTAAATTGTACATATGTAGTTTCCTCACGAGTAAATATCAATAGACTGCGATAGTTCTCTTCTATAATCATGTTTCATCCATAATATTTTCAACCATTTGTCTTTTCTTATTACGATGTGCAACATTCAGAGAAGTACATGTTATTTGTGGCTATTTTAACGTCATGGAAAATCCATCCATAGCCTTCTTTTTGTTGCATTAGGCATAGATTTTGTGGAATTGTCAGTGTAGAAAATATAAGTAAAAAAAAGACAGAAGTGGATTTCCCCTGTTATTCCACATGTAAAAATGACTGAGTATCTTTTCTATTTTTAAGTATGCCACAGATTTATTATGGTGTACTTATTTTTAATTGACTTTATCATTTAATACTATATGCTGTGAAGCTTGTGTTTGTTTAAATTTTTCCAGATCCTACATGTTCTCAACAATGAGTGCATGCAAGACAGTGCAAAATTGATCCGAACATCTATAGCTATATGTATGCGGGGATTTAAAATTTGATAAGAAATTGCACAACATTAAACGCCATTTCAAGAAATTGTACTAGGTGTACTTTGATTGTGACGTAGGAGACCAGGACAAGTCATGGGCTTTCCATGCGTGTTGGGTTGCATGTGTGAAAACATTGAGTGCCTGGTATACGGGAAAAATGCTTACCTGAAGTTTGGTGGGCCAATGATTTGGCGCAAGCAGAAAGATCACTCTATTAACTGATATGTCTGTCATCAAGACTTTACAAGCTCTACTACAACAAAGAAAAAGAAACACATTGTGTATCCAAATTTACAATCAGTAATGCGCCCAGTAGAATACTCCAAAGATTTCCCTGAGCCCAAACCTCCAGATCAAGAAATGCAGAGTCCCAGCATTGCAGCATTGCAGATGATCCCTATTACACGGGGCAACACTTTGCCTCGACTCAGGCAACTGAAATGACGCAACTTGTGCGTGCAGTGCTTCCACTCCTAGGGTAATTAACCTAGTCTAGGGTAATCAGACCCCTCCTAGGGTACAGCCTAGGTAAAGGAAAAAAATGCAAAATCTAGTTTAAAATCTATATATCAGATTTAGCTTATAAAAATCATGAAATAACATAGACGATTGTCAAAAACTACAGTTGAAAACCCAAATAAAAAATAATTGAGCAGAAGACATTTAATTCAAAGATAGAACGTATCAACATTTGTTTCGTGAATATAGCACAAGTTAACGAGTTCCATACCGGTACTGAACAAGTTGCGGTTCTTTTCGCAATGTGCGGCGTGCAGTTTCTTTGCAAGCTTGTGTACGACGATTGCTGGAGCAGTGGGATGCACTCACACTTCGCTTTGTTGAGTTGTCGTTAAGCAACTCGCTAACGCGCGCTTATTTGGAGTGCTCAAATTGCAATTTTGGGAAATTGAACTCATTTAATACGTTGTTTCAGCTTGGTTCTCCGAATATCTCCAATCTGAGAACAGAAATGTATAGCCTAATTAGGTCCTTTTGTCCAGATTTTTTTGCGAGTGGCTTTGGAAAAGAATGCGACCATTTCTTTACTGAATCCATTCCATCCAACACTCATTATTGATTTTGTGCCAGTAGGTGATAGGGTAAGTCTCGAAAGGTCGTTGGTTCAGAATCGTCCGTTTTTCTATACTAATTTTCAATTTCAATTCAATACCCTCCGTAGCGATCTAAAAACCCAACTCGTTAGGCGTGTGGTAGATTACACTGTACTACACGCCTTACATGTTTTAAATCTCTACTGAGCGCGAAAATTTAAAATGGACATAGAACAACCGACGATTCAAATCGACCTGCCATTCGAGAGCTACATACATTGTAATGACAGCAACTGAAACGATGTCAAAGACAACTGACATTACTTCACAAGAGAAAGAGCTTCTTTTTGCTAATTTTAGATGCTTCATAGTTGAAGAGGTATCATAAATTCAAAAAAAGACTTTTGCCGAAGTTCCTATACATGACCTCGTACGCTGTCTGAATCAGCGTAATGCTTCAACGCTGACTCCAAAATCTTTGTTTATATATATGTTAGATAAAATTCCTCAAATGAAAAAGTTTGTCAATTAAAATTATCTTGAGGAAGAGTGTCGGAAACATTACTTGGATGAACAATTGACCAGACATGTCGGCTGTTAATTACCGGGAAACGCTGCTTAAATTAACCGCAAAAATGCCAGTGGCCTGTCATGTTATCCAAATTTTAAAATTATTGGAATTTCAAATTTGTTGGCCTTTCAATTTTTAAACGCTTCCGTTGAACGATTCTTCAGCAAATTAAATTTGACCAAAAGTTCACAAAGAACCAGTTAGAAGAATGAAACCGTGCGTAGTTTGATGCATGCAGTGCTTCACTGCATCTAATTTTCCAATTAATACTAATCTAATTAAGGCAATTAATGAAGTGAAAAGGAATGCCGCGTGTGCAGAACCTTCGGTAATGTCGATACCTTCGAAATATAAAATGCGGAAAGAGTGATGGCGTTTTTATTATCTTGTAGATTGCAGTTTTGTATTATGTATTCGCAGAACTCTTTTTTTATGTGAGTAGAAAGCTTCCTGGAGATTAAAAATTGTTTGTTTCAAGTTAGGCTTTTTCTTATTTTGAACATATTGTAGGGCTATACTCAACAACGAACGTTGAGTTTATTCATTTTTTACTTGCTGTAGACTGAT
The DNA here is from genome assembly GCA_014220935.1 of Platorchestia sp. MABIK. Classification (NCBI taxonomy): domain Eukaryota; kingdom Metazoa; phylum Arthropoda; class Malacostraca; order Amphipoda; family Talitridae; genus Platorchestia; species Platorchestia sp. MABIK. Next base: position 112,331 of record JACJUY010000751.1, on the reverse strand, counting down.
CAAAAAACTCAATACAGCGAGCGGAAAAAATATTACATAGGTCTGCATTTCTCGTCCAAAATTTTCTGCTTGATTTCTGTAGCACGTATTATTCATGTATTGTGAACACTAGTCATGTAACCCTGCACATCAATTCTGTCGACCACAGTGCTTTGTGAATTTGTCTGAGTTGTTAATCGATCCACATTTGGGAATATCTTTTGTAATTTTAATGTATGACTGTCATTTTATTCATATATCCATATAAAGGTGTTTAGATCATTCATTAATTAACGAATCCCCACGTACTTTAAAAAAGCCGTCTATGTGATGTAATTAAGGGCAAAGCTAATTGTATTATGGAAGACTATACGGTAATCACTATATTGCCCTCATTTACATTTCCTAGGGTAATCAAGGAGCATTCTAGGGTAAATTCCATGCCAGCCTAGGTTACAAAGATTGACGAGCGTGGAAGGCCTGTGTGGGTGCGCTATTAAGGGGCTTTCACACGATCAATTTTCTGTCAGTCACACTCACAGTCACAGCTCTTCAACACCATATTTGGGCATCCGTGCTCTCTTCGCTCTCTATTCGGCACTCATTGACGGCTTGGCTTGACTGTCGCATTGCTCCTGTTTGCGTGTCAGTGTCTGCCTGCCCGGCGTCTAGTGAGGATGTCTGCGATCGCTTTCCCGTGTCAAATGGTTTTTGCCTGGTCTCAATAATAAATTAGCTATTTTCATGAGCAGCCTGCTTTTTAGAAAGTGCAAAGCAACGAATACAAGAGCAGAGACATAAGAAGCAAGTCGCTCAAATATGTTAATGAAGCAACACAGTATTAGTTTAATGAGAATGGCTTTGAGAAAGAAATTAGTACATTTCGAAGATAGTTTAGGAAAAATTTTAGAGCATTTGCTTCCAAGAAATCTATTATTTTCCTGGGGGTAGCACCTAATTCAAAGGTGCGTACTTTTTCAGTACTCATAATGATGCGGTAAACAATAGTTAATTTGTGACAAACATATCATAATGCATTCGTCCTGTTGCAGCGTCAGGGCCATTTACATTTTCAATCTTATTTAATATTCACTCAAGAAATACAGCAAAGGCACATTATTTTGTTTATTAGAATGAAAAAATTCAATACATGGCCGTGAATGCGATTTCAACGATTTATCCGGCATTTTCAAAATAACACAAACAACTTTTCACATGAATAATTCTCCTTAACATATAATTTCAGCATGCAAATGTTTCGTGAAATAAATCTAAACGTTTATTAGTTTACCCGTACTGCTGTGAAATTCACATGAATTATTAGAAATTATCACGCAGTAATTTGAGAGGCTCATTATATTTTAAAATATTTGCTTGCGAATGCCAGATTTACGCGTGCATTCAATCATATAGTTCTAACAAATATGCGGCAAATTTCAGTTATTTATATATTTACTGTGTTGCTAGGAAAAGAATGAATATAATTCTGAAAGAAAAATATTCAATTTACGAGCTGTACTATTACACGCTGGTACATGCCAAACTGTATAGAACGGGCGGAAAATATTACCTGGACTTGAAATTATTATAAAGTAGATTATTACATTTGAATTAGTTGTAGTATTTGTTAGATTTAGTGTAACCAAATTTCACAAATGCTGCGACAAGGAAAAAGAAATGCGCAAATATATAGTGAACGAAATCTGGTGATTTAGCCTTCACTCCCTGCAAATCTGGTTCTAACTCCCATTTTGTGAATGTTTAGCTGGCCATTCATTAACCCAATATCTATTTGCGGAGTTTATTCCCCTTTTTAATCGTAAAGCCAATGAATAAGCTTGCTTTGGACAAGGCGAACCTATCCCGACAATCCATTGTAAACTACCGCCGAGCCTGCTAGCGGCGCGCCACTTCAGTCACGAGAACGTACGTGTGAACGCGAGTGTTTTGACCACAGTCAACGAGTGTGAGTGTGACTGACAGAAAAACTGATCGTGTGAAAGCCCCTTAGTTGCAGAGGTAGGTTATAGCTCGCAGTGACTGCAGCATGTGACTTCTTCATTTCATCATTAAATGAAAAGCAATAAGAACGTATACAAAACTTAGATCCTGTTTTACGCTTTTGAATGTCCTTGCATTATTTATTGCCTTAATTCTCTGAAAATGGATGAGATTGAACGGTCATACATCTGTTGATTCAATATAATTATTTTGCTGTTTTATTAACTTCTATCAAAATAATCTAGAATTTGTGAGAATCAATATGAAATGCACTATTAAAAACATCATAATATTGTAATAAATTGTTGACATCTTTTTACAGCTTAAATTTGCATTTCAATGTAATAATTCGTGTTTTTATACCGCACAGAAATAAACAAAAGAAACAGTTATTTAACACTTTGCCTGTAGCAACTAAATATTAAGTTCGACACCAAACTCAAATTTCAAGTCAATTGTAGTAAACTATTTTGAAAATAACAAACATGAACTGGATCGTGCGTTCATTTAGCTTTGATTAATTATTGATGAAAATTGAGTTTGCGACTTCTGATCGGTCAACAGCATTATAAAAATTACCTCCGTGTACCGCCCGTGGCGTACGTCGCAGTCAAAGTGTTGAGTTCATTCATTTGCTGTATTGATATATTTAGGTTCAAGTCTAAAAAACATATTAAAATGGTTTTATCATTGAAAGCCGAATAAGATATTGCCTATTTTCCTACTCGCTACTTATGATAGAAAATTAAAATGAATGCACATAAAGTTACCTGACTTCACAGAGTCAATCATCTTTTTCCTGTCACTTCTGTGGCAGGTAGTAATGTTTTTCTATTTTTTTGATGGCTTAGATATTTACATCATATCCAGCTGAACCGTTTAAACTTACAACCCTATGATTTATTATTTTTATATTTCTAACCAGTATATTTATCATAAAATACTACCTGATGAGCATTCAATTATAATGGAAAAGTGATAACAATTGAAAATGAAACGTATCACGAAAGTGTGGTAAATGGTGATTACCCGCTTTATTTTGTGCAGAAATTACGACTTATTATGTGCCTAAAATGATACTTAATTGCTTATATAACACTGAATAGCATTCCATTTTATAGGTGATTTGTTAACACTTTGACTGCGACGTGCGCCACCGGTGGTACACGGAGGTAATTTTCATTATGCTGCTGACCGGCCGTAGTCGCCAACTCAATTTTCCAAAATATTTAATCATAGCTAAATGAAGGCACGATCCACTTCATGTTTGGTATTTTCAAAATAGTTCACTACAATTGACTTCAAATTAGAGTTTGGTGTTGAACTTAATACTTAGGCAGCCTGCCCACTGCGGCGATGCGATTGGTGCGACGCCCTGCGAAATCGCACGCTTCATTTGCAGCACCGTAGGAATAGCATTGTGTTGGCTAGCTCACCGCCCACTGAGGCGATGCGACTCCTGCTTTCATTCCTCCTCATTTGTCTGTCGCACCAAAATGCTGCATGTTGCATTTTTCGTGCGACGAGGCGATGGTCACTAGCTTCTGTGCAGGTTGTCATAATGTCATTTGGCTTCATATTGATGAATGTAGAGTAATTAATTGGGAATTATTAATGACAATGTGATATTGCTTCCCTAAGAATATTAGTTACGTTTTTTTTATGCGGAAGATGATTTTATAAGTTAGAGATAAATTGGCTCATAAAGCGGCGTTGTTTACTTCGCATGTTTTTCTATTATCAGTCGTTTCACACGATCAATAATCTAGTTTATGTCAGATGTTACATGTGTATATAGTACAAAATTTTCGTTAGAGATTATCACTTTTATTCATCGGCACTTTATTTTTCATGAGTTTTTCTTCACTGAATTTATACTGCATTGTTGCACAAATGGATGGATTTTACGAATAAAAGATCAATGCACTGTTTTGAGCAATAATTTCTTATTCCTGTACATTCTCTACATGAACAATCTCAAAAACTAAATTATTTCCATTCATCTTTATGTGAGAAGTTTTTGTTGACGGGTCAATGGAGCGTCGGCAGTTTGTGTCAAGACTGTTCAATTTGAGATACACCTTTCCTAACAACTCGTTGAATTCAGCCGTCCTCATTCTTGCGTAGCTTCCTAACTTTTCTTCGTCATTACTCAGTTGGATGTATAATGTTTTTATGACACCTCTTTCTGCAAGTAAACGATTTACGGGATGAACCCATTGCCTGGATTGTTAACGTTGCCGTCGTATGTATCATAAGTATATTACCACTGGATCATTGTTCATAGGTGACTGAGCGGTCACTAGAATTTGTATACATAAAATTTCCTGCGGCGCAGCTCATTAGCAGTTGAGCGCTGCAAAGCGGGGCTCGAGTTGTTGCCAAATGCAAATTGTTCATTGGGTTCTCATGCGAAACGAGTTTCTTCAGTTGGCGGTACTGATGCAACGCGTCGCATGCGACTTGGTGAGCTCGGTTTTTCTGCGACGTCTCATCCATCGCATTGCCTCAGTGGGCGGGCTGCCTTAGTTGCTGCAGTCAAAGTATTAAATCCTTCGACTACCTCTTGAATGGCGGACCGAGTCTATGTTGGCTCAGTAGGAGGCGGTACGTGTCGCAACTATCCTTACTCTACGACGGTAAGTCGAGCACTGCTCCGTCGTTCCACAGAACACTTACATAAGAAGAACTCCAAAACTACGGTGGACCCCAAGCCCGCTCTAGACAAACATACGCACGCACGCCAACCAATCAGCTGCCAGCAGTCACGACTGACCCCTGACGTCATCGCGGCCAAAGCTTTCAATTGGCTGCGTATCCAGGCTTTACCGTGATACTCGTTTGGATTGTTAGTCAAATTTTCATGCTTAAACTATAAACGTTTCTGGGCGGAGTAAGGATAGTGAAAGTCAAAATAGAGAATTGCGGTTACACTGACAACACTTTTTTTATTATTTCATTCACTATACATACACGTGAATGCGCATTCATGTACATATTTGAAATTCACAAATAAAGACTAGAAAAAAAGGAAAGAAAAAAACAGTTAATTTCCAATAGAGATGGTATAAAATTACCATCATTAGTTTTTAAAATATCTTAAAGTTAAAACACTTAAATGATACACACACACGAGTATTGTAATACCCATGTCACTAGTCGAAAAATGATTGCGGGCAATGTACTCCAAATCTTGCTTAAACTACATTTGATGATACATGCAATGATAATTTAAAGAGGTAACACAACTTTATGATTTGTGACAGTTTACAAATACATGACATAAAACTTTGCAATTCTTGACGCCAGGAAATACTACATGAAGCGCTTGTTTCGGCCGATTTTCAAAAATGTTATTTCAAGGAAAGCGTGAAAAAATATATATATATAAGCATGAGGAACACACACGAAGATTACAAGTTTTGTATTTCTAATTAAATCATTTTAACATAACGATCATTAGTTCATAAGCATTTTATTTAAATATAAATGGATGATCACACACAAATGTATACTTTTTTTCGTGAATGCTTTACAATAATAAAGAGATGACGAGTTAGGTAATCTTACAAGTTGAGAGTGAACAGAAAGAGACCACCATCTCTAGTTTAAAATGCCAGTTGTCGGTTTAGTACACACATGTGCAAATCTACATGTAAATATATACACATATTCGTACACATACATACCTACGCACGTACATCCACCTAACGCGTAAACATACACAAATACATTTCTATGCATCGAGGAAATCACACTAAGGCGCATTTAGATTAGACTAAGGTGCTGAATGTGATAAAACGTTGGTGCCGTATATTAAAAGTTTTCGGAAAGGGTTCATATAGTCTTTTTACACCATTCAATATCAGATTCTCATACTAGTCGAAACAATACGATAATGAAGAAATTAAGTTATTTGAGCGATAAAAACCTGCTAATAATATGTAGCGATGTTATTTATATTAATTATACGTAAAGATAACCCAAATAGCTACATAGGTGGAATGGGAAGAGGTTTACGTTAAAGCAATGTTTTTTATGTTACGTTCATTGATGAATGATTCGTGCGTACGTTGATTGATTGATTATAGATTAGTTTTAGCCTCCCTTTACCACATACCACAACAAAGAGGTTCAAAGTGAGGACGGATGAAGGCACCATATAGTATGGAGTTGAGGGAACGCTGAATCTATGTACAAGGTGAGTTCCGGCACAGGATCCCGTGCGCATGGAAATTCAGTTAAGAAGGAAGCTTATGAAACAAGATAAAGTTGATGAAGAAAGTTATGGGAATTGAGAAACAGGACAGTAGTGGACCGAAAAAAGATGGTCCTAGACAAAACTACGAACATATTATTTCAACAGAAAGAAGGCTTACTTAACTATCAGCACAGTACCTCACATTTTTCCCTTGGGAGCGCTAATTCCCATAGATATAACAGCTGTATCCACCTGAGAGGCGCAAAAGTTGCTTCGTAACAATAGTGGAGAATATAGAGGAAGGATAGTCCACAAGACAGCCACGCACACACTTTGGATTAGGGTTTACAAGCATCCAGTTTTTGGACGAGGCTCAACACACAGTATTAGCTAGTATCAGAAGTGAACTACAGTACTAAGGTGGCTAGGTGAGCTAATAACTGAAGCTGAATCAGAGCCGTCGGCATGGCTTTTCATTACATTTTCCAGTTGCAGCTTACCAGTAGTGTTACAGCAGTTACAGCATACGCCAAATAATAGCAGGGTA
>JACJUY010000751.1:39195-66888 GCA_014220935.1 Platorchestia sp. MABIK | reverse complement strand
ACTCCGACGCTGCGTCGCTGTCCTCATCGGTGTCCAATGCAACGAAGTCCTGCAGCATTAAAAAACAAAGCCATTAAAACTAGTGATGTACCGATGTATCGATATCGGCAGTATCGGTCATTTTCAGTGGTATCGGTATCGGCAAAATCCGGCCGATACTTTACCGATACTTTCAAATAATACGTATTTTTTCATAAAAATGAAGGTCATAAATCATGAAAGTAAAAGTATAATCAAACGAAGAGCCTATTCATCCCTAGCAAATTAGTTAGCAAACTGTTGCATTACAGCGTTTAATCAGGCCCGCTAACTGAATTTACTACTTTGAATTCCCGATGAGTCAGGTACGGTCAGTAAGTGAAATCTATCAAGCATGAATAGTTGAACACAGTAGCGACATAAAATTATTATACTTTTACAACTCAAACCTATGTAATTTGCTCCACTTTCCATTTCTTAAAGTATGTGACAGGCTAACAAAAATCGAACCAATTAAATAAAGTTAAAGGTGTACTTCAAATTTTTTATAAGTTTAATGTAGAAGTAGCTGAAAATTTTATTTTAGTTTAGCTTGTAAATCGTCAAATATTACGAAGCTAATAATTTTAGTTTAATTTAGCATATAAATCGCCGTACATTACGAATCTTGCATTTTTCTTCTATCTTCAGATGTTTTAAAAATTCACTAATAATCTTATAGTTGGTTGCGTGTTTGCGGATCTTTTCGGTTTCGAGGCCTATCGAATCTTAATGTTCTATTTTCGCCAAAGAATGTATTTTGTTTGGAGATTTTTGAAGGTTTATTTTTGAACCATTTTTGTTTCGCGAGATAACTTTGAAACTATTTTTGTTTTGAATTGATTTGAGAAATTTTTTGGTCCACTTATGGAACCAGTTGCTATTATAGCTAGTTTACATTACGTTACAATACGATTAGAAACACTAATCTATCGAGTGGATTTCATTTTTTTATTTTTTCTCAATGAAATAGTTAACATAGCAAGAGCGGTTTTATTATTCCCAATCGAAAACTTCATTGTCAATATTGTTATATTATTAGATATATTAGTAAATAATTTTATTATAACACCCATGTAGGGCTTATAATGGTTTTATTTTAATATTATTGTAAAAGTATCGGTATGGGTTGTAGAATCGGTCTAGGCATCGGTTTTTCCAATTATCGGAGTATCGGTATCAGCCAAAAAATGAGTATCGGTATCCGCCAAAAAAATTGGTATCGGTACATCACTAATTAAAACAAAATTTTTGTTTCACAAAGAAAAATGAATGCTTCACTCCGGTGTAGAACTTAATCTAAAAATATACACTAGGAAACCAGTTCACTAATTACGAAAATCCAGTCAAAGAAACATTATATATACAGAAAAGAATGCAATTTTTTGCCTAAGCAGACCATAAATGATCCAGTCTCACCATTCGACACAAAGATAGAATGTGAAGGTTAAAAACTGCTTTCGGAAACAGCTCGATAAAAGAAAACGTTCCCAACCGATTTTCGCAACTACAGTATTTAGCATAAGCTCCCCAGTATTGTGCCGTTAACCAAGTCGGGTATTTACTATTTAACCTTGACAGAAGGTATTGAAATCTTACTCCATATTCACTTATTACTTACAAATAAATCCTAGATATTTTGTATTTTCTTCAAAGGTTGACTACTAGAACATTATCTTTTGAGGGGACCTAACTTACCACGGACTGGTCCACCTTCAGCCTCGCATCCCAATATATGCCAACACAAAAGCTTATGTAATAGATTACCAATTCCACAATGAAGGATACCTTCAAAACATTAGCTCAGCATCAAATTTAATCAACTCAAATTATTTACATCAATTACCTAACACTGACCACACCTCAACGATCATACAATCTCACTGGTAATTCATCAATGACTAAAGAACGGCAAAAATTTTTACTGTGCAACTTCCAATTTTAAATCATTAATATCTTCAAGCTAAAATATGTAAATATTTGAGGCATAAACGATCGTTTGTTTGTGCAACTCAAAACGAGTTCACAGTCGTTTTGTTTGGTTGATTTATATCAAATAAATGAACAGAACTTTTCTTTAAGCCGTTCAAATTGAGTGAAATAGGATAAATTCTTGTAATTTTACGATTTCTCACATCACAACTTACAAATCAGGTTTCGGTCTCTTGTCCTTCGTTCTCGTAATAACCACGTACGCACAAACACTTCCCATGGTCAAGTATTTAAACACACATTGTCTCATATGCCAATCCCATATTGGCAACTGTCCTTACAGCGCATAAGAATAAACTGGTCACATATCTGTTGTTCTATGTACTAAATGCTCTAATCCAGCAATGAAGTGAAAAAAAGTATAATTTATTTTAACAAGAAAGTAATCAAATAAACTTCAAAGATTAATATATTTCCAGAGCCCTGTTCCATAAAAGAATAGCTGTGCAGTCTCTGGAGTGTGTTGATCTGGGGATATCTTCTCTGGTGACACAGGTCTGCAATGCTATGTATATAGTTACAGAATTACATCACATGATCCACAGGAAAATTCCCTCCTGTAAGGCTCCTAACTCCGGCAAGGGTGATTGAATTGTTCAAGATGACATCGACGAGGCTAATTGAATATAATGATTAAAACTTACTGATAGTTTCATTACAGAAATAGGTCCATACAATTTTTTAAGACTTCAACCATAATTAAAATTCACGAGCTTGAGAGTGAACTGCACACATCATCGCTTCCTCTACCAATATTGGAAGACTTGGATTAGCCCCCTACAACTGTTCAGCAAATCAAACGTTGAGTCACAACAATACATTTATCAATATCGCTTTAAAAAGCAGCAGATAACCAATAATTTATTAAAGATTCCTTCATAATTATACATTTTACTTCACATACAGCTCGAATGACGGACGATCCATACATTTTGTGAGAATGAATATTCATACTGATTGATTTCCTGTTAATTAAGATTTTGTAAAGCGCAATATGACAAAATAACATCGTTGACATGAATGGGAAAGTCATCCACATAATTTATACTCTATAATTATAAAATACCTACTGATAAAAAATTGGAATCCAATTCATGACTTCTGGCAGTGCAGAAGAATACTTGCAAACGTGTTATTATCGATTCATCTCTAAGTTGTTAGCTAACTACAGAACACATGTTTTGCTCTCCCGATATTTAGAACGAGATGGCGATGGAGTCTCTCCATGAAGTAACATGTACTCCTACCAGAAGTTTCCAGCAGCCCCCTCTGTCCTGCGAGCTCACACGGAAGAAGCGACTGTATTGAGGCTGTTCTGTTTCCGCCTTACATGCCTCCATCCAAATAGCACTTTTTGTTTCATCATTATTCAATATACCAAAATTTCAAAACAAATCCAAAATCCCTTTATGAAAACATGGGTCTTATTGGCCACAAGTCCATCAATTGACCCGAGATAAACTGCACAAATCTGGAACAGAACTCCGTGAACTAAACGACGAAACTGGAAAAGAACTAGCTACTGAGCGAAATGACAAATCTTTCTTTGAGAAAATCGACGAATCTGGATCAAATGAACCAACAAGAAACTTCTTAATCAAAATAAGGCCGACCTAAAGATATCAGTTGGCAACGTACGAATCATGATCCTAAAAATGCAAGAAATGCAAGCTATCGATCACATCAACCCTGTCTCACGATATTACAGCTCTAAACTGAACTTGGTTGGATCTAAATGGAACACATCTCACAGCAGTAGTCTCACTGAAAGTGTACTACAGCACTGACAAACTTCCGGCCTGCAAGAGAGGCGGCGGCTCTGCACTTTATGACACTGAGAAGTTGCAATCACAACACAAAACGAAAGCAGAAACACCGAAAATTGAGCTACAACACCTAACAGTTCATCCACGATAAAGAACTATCAGGATTATTCTCGTCTATGGAAACCTTCAAAATCTCCCTGATAAACTTAATGATCTCTGGCAATATTCTCAGTACTCGACACGAATTGTGATTTCAAATGCATCTATATAGACAGGACCTCACGACAAAGTTGAGCCCCTGGAAACAAAATTAATACATAGACCTCTTAGGCGAAAATTCTTTACCACAGCACGTCCTTGATTACATTAGATCACTAGTTAGTTTAAGCCTCCTTATCCGCAACAAATGCGATCCAAAGAGAGGAAGAAGGAAAGCACCATTTAGTATGGAGTTAGGGGAACGCGGAATCTATGCAGAAAGGGCATAGAAACAGTAAGTTGAGAAAGAAGTTCATGAAATAAGATCAAAGTTGAAGAAGCAAGTAGTAGGTGCAGAAAAACAGGACAGTAGTGAACCGAAAAAAAGTGGTCCTTAACATAACAAAAACATTTTATTTCAACAAAAAGAAGGCCTATCTAACTCTCAGCTCGGGCCCTCACATTTTCCCCCTGGGAGTGCTAATTCCCATAGATACAATAATTGTATCCCCCTGAGGGGCAGCACGTCCTACAACCGACAAGACGAAATAACATATCAAACTCGTTATCGCGATATTGGTGACACATGAAGTTGGTCACAAAAAAATTCTCACCGTTTCAGAGCATCATATCCCAGAAACGCAACTCGAACCGACTAATAATCTTCCCTGGTTTCTAACAAAGATTCAACCTCATAAATGCAAAGCAACAATCGAACAAAAGACTTGAAATGAACGAAACCGAAACCAATCATCTGGAACACACTGGTGCCAGCAGAGCCACCAAACGAATGCTCAGACATACAAAAAGTAATAAAGAAATCGCAGCTGCGCCACCAGCAAAAACGAAACCTAAAAACTCCTAAAAATGTCAATGAAAGACGACTCAAAAAAAGACATCGTTTGATCATTGATCGCCATTGACGGCTTCCTAAACAATTGACAAAAGTAAAGCCATAATCCTAAATATGTACTGAACTGAAACTACACAGCCTCAAAGCTTTAACAAACACTCGGCAGCCTATAACAATCGACTATCTCGATGGAAGAGGTCGAAATGCACTCATCTTCTGGAACCCATAATAATCAAGCAGACTTGATGGCGAGCTCCTCGTATCCCAAAAGGAATAGCCGAAGTTATCAGCTAAACCTTAGCGAACACATTCTCAGCGTTATAGGTCGGCTACTCTTCATCTTAATCAATGATCTTACCCTCGAAATCATGAGTAAAATGAATAAATTCACGAATGACATGAAACTTGGCACGGGGCGTTCACCAAGCGTGACAGAATTACTATTAAAGCAAAGCTGAACAGTCTTCTTCAATGGATCGAAACCTGTTAAATGTGTGTAACATAAAAAAAATGCTTAGTAATGCACATTGGAAGTGATGATTGAAATTTCTTTCATACCTTGAATGATACTCCAAATGATGTAGTAAACTAACAAAGAGATCTAGGAATCACTTTCACCAAAGATCACAAGAACGACAAACAAGTAGCAAAGCGTTAAGAGTGCAAGCAGAATTCTTGGATCCATAGCATGAAACTTGGTATACAAGCCATTTGACATTATATTACTCCTCTATGAGGCACTTGTGCCTCCCTTCATACATTCGTGAGCCGAGACGCGTAAAAGCGCTCGTCGTGTTTGAGCAATCGCATTTTGACTGAACTTTCCCCGCCGATAGCACCGGACTAGCCAGCTCCGACCCCCAGTACACTACTCGAACCGTTTCAGTCTTTCCTTCCCTACCTGACGACAACGGTAGATCCAGGGCGGGGCGTACATTTGGTACCCAGTACGTACATTTGGTGGCCAGAGATTCGACGGACCCATGGAAGAATTTATTTACCAAGGCTGTGAAGAAGTTAAAGAAATTCGACGAGAAACCTACAGAAGCTTGAGAAGAAGATCTAGTGACCACAGCAAATCAACACGGTCGTCAAGAATCAAGAGAACTATCGTGAAGATCGTCTGGTGACGACAAGAATTATAACGTCTAAGAAGAGGATCTGCAAAGACAGTCCGAGCAACAAGAAACCGAGAATAAGGACAGCGTCTACAGAGATGTTCAGAGATCTACGGGCGACTACAGACCTAAAAACTACAGTGCGACGTGGTTTTTCAGCCGACAACAGCTACGTTATCTTCGTGCTACGGACGAAATAGTAACGGTGCATCGTCTACAACGACTGCGGAGATCGTGCGACAACTAAAACTACAATTTAAGATAAGTAAAGCAGCAGCAATTAATTGTCATAATTGTTACAGTCCCGTTGCAGCCTAGATATTCATTGCGCGTGAGGCAGACAGCGTGCAGCAGCAGATGCAGAGTTTTTGCTAGGCAGTTTTTTTGCATTAGCCAGTGCGCGCAGACGTCAAGGCCAAACGAAGGCTGCACTGCAGTGAGCGCAAGCAGTGTATTCAATAACCTCTAGACGTGAGATGTTTTTAAGAGTTTAAGAGAGCTATCTTTTAAAGTGAGTGGCAGCAGTCATTTTTCCCTTTCTATATTATAGACGAGTGTTACTGGAAGTAATTTTGATTTGTAACTTATTTTTGTATTGTTTTACAACTGTGGTGTAAATCTGCGCTTGAGCTACTGTTAAACTTTGTTAAGCAGTGATGTAATATGTGTAATACCTAGACAACAAACTAATGATGTAAATATGCCTGAAATTTCTGTGACCAGAGTTGTTGGACTGAGTAAATTAGTAAATAATGTTACTATCGTAACTAAATTAGTAGAGAATAATCTAACCTACTATGTTTTTGCTAAAATTAGGTTACGGTCCGAGCATTCTAGACCGCCTGAACTGGTAAATCTATTGGCGACAGAGCCATAGGTAACCGTAAATGCCATGTGGTTCGGGCAGATGTTTTCTTTAGCTTGTTGCAACAATGCAGGACATGTTTAATGCCACTGGTATACGACAATGAGATCTGTTGCAAACCAAGTCTAATACAGTGGACTCCGCTAAATTGTGCGGGCTGGAAGAGCATTTGTCGGTGACTGCAAAGGCGATATTTCGAGAGTAACAGAAATACAAACGTTATAAAAACAGAGACAAGAGCCGCGGTGTAACTAGTAACCAGAGTCCTAAGTCTGAGTAGTTAGTGGAGTGACTATATTTTGGACATTTTTTGTATCATTTTTAAAGTTCATATGTGAGTTTTTGTGCTGGTTGCGTCTGGTAGGATGTTGCTGGTGGGAAGGCCTGTCATTTTGCCCAAAGGTAATGCTGAAGACCTTTGTAAAACTCAACGCTCTAGCATTAGAGAATAAAAAGAAAATTGTTGCAAGAGAATCATTGCATTAGAGTTTTGAGAGAGTACTACGGATCAAGGGATCCATTATTGAGAGAACAATTCGCTGTATTAATAGGACAGGAATTGATAGATAGCGTAGGATTAATACTATGCAGCTGAGGACTAAGCTTAGCAAGAGAAATAATAATGATGAAATACAGAGTGACATTTAATGTGCTGAGAAATGTAATGTGACTTCGAGAATTAAAGATAAATAAAAGTCGGAAGGAGTAAAGGTACTCTTCCGAGTGAAGTAAATAACAGTGGATGTTATTCTGATGATATCTGATGTCATTGCTCTGAGTATGAGAGAAGAAATTTGTGAGAAAAATAGAGAGCAAAAAGAGAAGCAGGAACCTTGAGCGAGGCGCTTGAGAGCGAGAGTAAAAATAATGGAGAGACTCTTCTAGTATACGTAAATGGTAAACCCGGGAAGGTAAATAGTAAACCGGGGAGGTATACAGTAAATAAATAATGTTGAGAGGTAAGTGGTACCAATAATTGCATTACAAGGCTGTGGATATATCTGGTAAATGGTTTAAAATTACCAGGTAAATTTACCAGCGAGGTTGAGCTTTTCCCGTGTAGGAATAGTATTGAATTAATGCACGCAGACAAGTGAATAAGCTTTGAGAGAAGCTGTAATCGTAGATTGCGATGGGACTCTGACTTTAGTTCATAATCTCAGTGGTGAAACGAATCCCATTGATACCATGACGGTCAGAGGTTAGCATTGTAGATTGCTGTTGGCATTGTGCTGGCGAACAGAAGATGTTCCAAACGAGAATAATAAGTAATGAGGAAAAAATGAGAGGCGAAAGGCTCCCATCAAATAACCACACATGGTGGTCTGGTACTTATATAAGAGTCACGAGTAATAGAAAGCTAGTGTGCAGAGAAGCACGCAGTTCAGGCTGCACCAGGCATTGAACTCGAGCAAGGCGTAAGACACGCCAGACAGTGAGACGACGTAATTCCGGTCGCTCTGACTGGCAAGTGCCCAGAAAGCGCAGACAGCGACTGCAGATAGAGGACAGCGTGACCATGTATATGACTGGTGAATAGTCATGAAAAAGATGTGTTTGGGACGATTGACGAATAATTGACAAGTGCACACTAATTAAAAGTAAGAGCAAAATTTAATTGATTTCTTAGTCATTTGTTAAATGAGAGAGGCTACACTTGATGTTTTTTTTCAGCACATTTAAGCAATCAAGTGCGTCGTAAAGACCGTACGCACTGATGGAGAACTATTTGCATGGATGGTATTATTTAAACAGCTTGAGGTCTATAAAAATTCTCATAACGTAAGCCTACTCGAATTTCATGCTCAGTAAAGTTTTATGCTATGTAATTTGAAATATATCTATCGTAAAAGAATGCAATTTACCGTTAAGTCCACTTAAGTTTCCACGGGACAATTTACAACTGATTGCACGATTAAAATTCAGACCATTGAACGTCAACATTGATTTCTACCTTGACCACTATTCGTGTACGTGTACCATAAAAACTATATTTTTACGTATGTTTCTTATGTATTTAACTATGTTTTTCTGTTGTGTTTTTGCTTATGCTTAGTTTTTATTCCCGTATACGCTTGTGCTTATAGTTATAGTGTTTTCATTTGCTAGAAGCAGATGTCTTCCTGTTACCCTATGTTGAGCTTAAGTTTTTTGTACTTCAAGTTTCAAGTTGTAGCAACAGATTAAGTGCTTACGTGATTACGGATGTTCTCACGATCTGTGTAGCTTGTTTTTTGTTTGTTCTTTTCTTGGCTCATACCAATCAACGCTTACGTTTGCTCAAATGTTGCTGCTGAATTGAGACCAACCACACCTAGAATACGCAGTGAAACTCGAGTCCCCTACTGAGACGAAATATCAACAAAATAGAGAAAATTTAACGTTAAGCAACAAGAATGATTCCAAAATTCCTCAGCTACGAGCAGTGTCTCAAACACACTTACTTTCCATAAACAAAGAAAATAGCAAGGTCAATCAATAGAGACTCGCAAATTTCTTACTGGCATCAATCATGAGATGCAGAAATGCTTTTTGACACTGAGGAAATGTACGAACCAGAAATGAAGCCGGAAATTAGAATGGAAAAATCTCATGATAGCCCAAGCCTTACATTTTGCATTTTAAATTGTCAAAATCAGGAACCTACTCCCAGAAAATCTTGTCACTGCTGGCACAGTGAATACACTTTAAAAAAAATTTTCTTCACTGAGGAGTTGACAATCCCCCAGCATTCTTAACAAGTTCACCACGTATTGTGTCATATGTGTCCCATAGGTAAATCGCTCATTCAACTACCGGTATAAATAAATGATAATTCAATCCGTTTCGCGATCGTTTTTTAAAAATAATTATCAAATGAGGTGAAATTATCATACGAGGTGAAATTATCATACGAGGTGAAATTATCATATGAGGTGAAATATTCTTCATACTGTTTAGCAAAAACAAATGCACATTCGAGCAGCCAAATCGATTTTTATATTCTGCTACTTCCAACCTAACCAAACCTACCGTAACAACCGTGGAAGCTCGGTGAACGTTTTAAGCACGATGATTAACCGCATTTTTAGTTCATTTCAAAAGAAAAAACTCGTATGTATAATTCAGTAGTTATCAGAAACCTTATTTCCTTATGCGATATACTAACAATTCTGGAAATACATCATTGGTTAGTAGTGCAGAATGAGGTGATATCATCTTTGATATTACTACTAATCCAAAGAAAATCGTCCAGTCATAGATTTGCACCATGTCTAACAGCAGCGTTTGAAGATAAGTATTGGGTGCTTGTGCGTTAAAATAATAACAGCAAATGTTCCTTAGATGTCTCTGCATGATTGGTGTCTAACCGCACAAGACTGGTGGAAAGCCCAAGAATGAGTGGGCCACTGATCTCATTTCTGTTGCTAAGTTTTATTCTCTTCTTATCCCTGCTTGTCAACTCATTGTAAACAACAGAAATTATACACACCAGCTAAATGTTTTGCTAATAGCACTTCTAAATCTACACTAACTTACATTGGTCCCAATTCCTATGACACGTAACAATGAAAAGCATGATAATAAGCCCAATCAACATGAAAATTTATGAATGCTTTTCAGAATCTCAAAATTCAAAAACAATGTGTAATAATAGATGAAGTGGGACTAAATTGAAATGAGTGAAGGAATGAAATCTGAACCGAACAGTAAAGCCCTTACGTTCAGTGCAGGGTTATCTTTGACTTCATCTGCATCAATGAATTTGCCCAGAAACTTCTTCCTGTGGTCTTGGTCGTCATCCCAGTCAAACTTGGTCTTACTGTAGTTGGCCGACATGAACTTGTCCGAGTTGCTGTACGAGTAGGAGGCCGGCAGGCTCGAGCACACCGACTCCGGGGTCTGCACAGATATTGGATGCGCGGTCAGTCATCAACTACTAAGTCGACCACAATAATGCAGCATCAAAACAGCTGACTCAGGTGAGACAAAACACGTTTAGCCCAATAATACATTTTTTGTCGATCATAGGAGAGGTCAACACATCTGTTGCAAATACAAAGCTGGATAAATAATTTTGTAAATTTAGCTTCGATTCCCTATGCTGAAAAAAAAGTCAATTTCAAAAGCATCGCAATTCACAATTAAATTCATAATTTAAATACACACGAGCGTGGAAGAGGACAGTTGTGAACCACACATACACAAGCTACAGTCTGACCTCGTCAAAAGCCAGGTGGTCGGGCACGTAGCGCAGGTCCACGATGCCACCGGTACGGAAGCACTTCCCGTCGAGGTTCTGGTAAATGACACGAGCTGTCATGACTGAGTCGCATTCAGCTATTGCATAGTAATATTTCAGGCGGTTGAAACAGAACTTCCGCATAGCTTCATGGTCCTTGTGGTCATCTTCTTCTTCTGAAACGAGTTAATTACTTTAGAAAATACTTCAAGTTTTTCTAAATTTCAGCAACAACTGCAACACATCTTTACTTCAATTACTTATCGACTATAAATTTAAATGAACCATAGATATGAAAATCGTGTGGCAATGCAGCAGAGGGAGATCCAAGCAGGGAACACCTGAGCGTCCCGCATCACCCAGGCCCACAGCACCCACCGGCAACACTGGGCAGATCTCGCACTTCCTTTGGCCCCAGCTGCTGCTCCTCAGCCAGTCTCGCCTTGCCGAACTCGGACACGTAGACAGAAACTTGGCTCACTTTACCTCCCTGCTCACACGAAATGCGCAGCCAATAATTAATACTGACAACAGTAGAATAGAAAATCTCTTTACCAACAGAGAGTGACTAGAACACGGTCTCATTAGATTAGCTGTTGTTTCCAAGAAATTCTGGTGAGCATGAAAAGAAATCATTGCATTTTTCAGGCCAATTGAGTTGAATGTTTGGGTAAGTGTTGGCAAGGTGTGAGGAAACTTCCACTTCCTGAATCACAACGCGCAAATTACACTAGTACTGTGATGGAGCGCAGTTACTTCATTCGCTTAGGAAGTGTCTACAAAAATTTTCAGAAGTAGAAAATAACAATACAATTAAATTACGTCAAACAAAAACAAACGGTTCAAAAATATGTTTCTTCCACTTCAATCCGACGCGATGGTTAACCAACAATGGACAAATAATTGAACGTCACACACAGAAAACGAGCATTTTCAATTGTTTACATAGCTGCACACTGGCCCAAAAGGAATTTATCAAATTTTGGCGACTGATAAGCAATAATTAAAATGAAAATGCATTTCAATTTTCAATTCAACACGTTAATCGCCATGCTGAGATCTTGAAACTTTCCCCTAGCGCTACACTTTTTCCTTGCTCTCAAGTTCAGTTCAGTTGCGGCAACAGGACAAGAAGTTAGGTACGTGTTCCGCTCTCCATGCTATACTGAAATGTGCAATAAAAAAGCATGATCGCATGTGGTACATATGGCGTCACGGTGTTACGATTTCAGTGGTAGTGCCGCATGTATTAAGGTGGCGCATGCTTCCTTGGACACCGGTATGACGTTACAGAGACAATTATCCTTTCTGAACATAGCGTTTGGCCACCAGTGGTACACACTTTCTTTCGGTTTCTCTACCATTTTATTGCACTTTATGACAATTATTTTGTATACATGCGTATTTTTTGTTGCATTTCAGCGTAATGGATACCACACCCTTCTATGGGAGTAACGAGACTTCGTCATATGAAGAAACCGAAGATGGTACAAGTTTCGAACCCTGAGAACAAGACTTTTAATCCAGTGATGCTATTGAAAGTGTTCAAGATCAATCTTATCAAGCATCAGAAAAGCCCCCATGCGTCCATGGAGGAAAATTCAGTGAGGGTTGAGAATGCATCTTGTAATGAAACGGCCTGGCATGACATCAAAACTAGTCCTCAAAATTATAGGTGTGGTGTCGGTGAAACAAGACACTTCATCAACGAGTTTCCATCACAAGATGAAATCAAGCCTATTGATATTTACAGCAATATATCAGAGGAAGTCATTGAATTACACGTAACCTTATAAGGCAAAATGAAGGCTCTGCAGCTGCTGCAGCTAAAGCAAGACGAATGAAAACTATTTGCGACCGGTGTAAGAATAAGCGTCATCTCGGCCCTGCATGCTGTGAAGGAATGCATTACGCAGAATAATTAATTTGTAGATGTCTAGTGCAAACTAACGGCATTATTTTCAAGTATTTTGGAGTAAATAATTGGTATTATTATTCTAGCTAGGTTCTTTATGGAACATTTTATTTGAAATTTTGTATCAGAACACTTTGAGGAAAAAATTTTTTTTTTCGTTAAATCAGTGACATTTTAGTCATATTTAGATATTTCCAGCAATGAAATTAAACTATGCATGATTGTGGTATCATAAATCCTGTAAATGCAGCCATAATATAGGCTAAGAAAATAATTCCAAGAATTAGAAAATGTACCACTGGTGGTACATGTGGCTCTGCACGGAAGTTGTGCATGTACCACCAGTAGTACATGTGGCGGTTAGTGTGCTAAGAGGGTTGACTCACTTATGGAGGAACTTTTTCCTTATTGGGCATAGTATCTGAAAATTGCACCTCGTATGTAAATTAGGATTTAGAAACGTTTTTGCTTATACACATTTTTCAAATTTATGCATAGATAACGAGTTATTCTGAAAAAAAGCTTCTTGGGAGCACTTTTTAAGGCGCTACTCAAGCCAAACCGATTGATTTTAAAACTTGCTTCTAGCGTCATCGCACTCAAAGAACAATATTCTACAATCTCTATTGAATCAAAATTCAAATTTGTTGTTCCTGACATTTTAAGAATTTACTGAGACATAAAAAAAATTTCCGATATAAAATCATAAAAACCTAAATTAAAAATGTCATTCAGATTGTAGTACATCCAAAATTACGAATAAAATTAACCCCAAACCAAGCCGCTACGTCAATAAACACGAGCGGTTTCCTACCTACACAAATGAAAAATATTTCATATGGAGCGCCAGGCGACGCTACATTTCTCCCTCGACGGCTCGACTATGGTGTCTTCTAGAGCCATGAGCTCTGAGAGGCTAATTGCTAAATAGTTTTAGCCAGTAATAACTCCGTGCTTTTTCAAAGCAAAGAAAGCACTGGTATGTTTCTTAGCCAATAAGGCAGCTCTCCAATACAGCGTGACCAATTACTACGCAACTTCTACGATCGATATATCCGGAACCATTTGGTCTAAGATCCTAAAATTTTAAAATGAAGCAGAAGAAAGCATTAGCGCACATATTCGAACAGAAATTAACTTTTTCGTAAAAATGCGAATCAGTCCCCTTAAATCACATTTCGCGATTTTTAGAACAAAATATTTATACTTGCATTTAACTTGCCTCACTCTACAATTTTCAACGTAGAAGCGTGATTTTGGTCTCATTCGACGTCACGAAGGATTTTTTTTTAATTTCGGATTAGAAAAAATTTATTGTTACACATGTTCGAAAAATGTCTTCCCCAGAAAAATCCTAGAATACTTTTTCTCATCTCAGATTGCAACATTCTGCTGCACCTAGGGGAACGAAAATGCATACAGATATGCACAATTGAATTCCGAAGACATTTGCATTAATAAAAAATTTCGAATTTCGCAATAGCAAAAAGTTATTGTGCAAACATATATGTGAAAATGAATTACTTTTTTTCTCGCTGAACTACACTCCATCTACAATTTTCAACGTAGAAGCGTGATTTTAGTTTCATTCGATACGGTTTGACAATGGAAACAACGTTGGGTAGCAAAATCCTATTTGAATTTCAAATTAAAATTTAATTGGGAAAAAACTGATTTTTTTTTTATTCTTACATGTTGGACATGTGTAACAATAACTTTTTTCTAGTTCGAAATGCAAAAAAATCTTTCGTTTCAAGGTTCCTACAGTCCTTCCGCGTCATATGAGACCAAAATCAGGCTTCTACGTTGAAAATTGTAAAGTGAGAAATGTTTTGCGCAAGTATATTTATTTTTCTTATAATCGTGCAATAATTTTTTTTGCGAAAATCGAAAATTTTTATAGATGCAAATGTGTTCAAAATTCAATTTTACATATCTGTTTGCATTTTTGTTAACCTAATTGCAAGTCCAGGATAGTAGAACCCCTTAACGAACGCACTATTCAGGTCACGCGTAACAGTTTTGAAGTAAAAGTAGCCTTTAATGCCACAACCATAGGATACAGAAGAAGCCTTGGAAATGCCAGGATGCCGACCCGCCTACGGTCTGTATATAAGAACATAGAATCAATGTGCGTATATAAAATGATCCAAATACTGATAAATTTTTCATTTTAAAATGATACTTTGGCTAAGTGTAAGTTCACATGGGATGGTGGTACAATTACTAATTTCTTGCATACAAAATAAAAACTTTGAAGTTTTGATAAAGCCCCGTTACCTTGCGCGCAAATGAGTTGAGCACGACATATATATCCTGCACACTGAAGAGGTCCCACTCAAGGTTGCACACAGCCAGCCGTTTTGTCTCCTGTGAAGAAACGAGTATTACATATTCTGTAAGAGCGCGTGATAACACCTCAAGACGAGAATCACAGCTATTATTAATTACAAGGTTAATCTAGAATTTCTTATTGAGGAAGATTTTAAACAAAATATGAATCTATTTCTAAAAGCACCCAAGAAGTAGGAGCTTTCAACATCTTTGTTGGCTCATTACCGACAAACAGAGGCAGCATATTATGCGTGCCCATACGTGGAAGAAAACGAAATAAATCATTTTTCACACTCAAAAAAGCAAATAAACAAGGGCAGAAACAAGGGTTGGTTAAACAAGGGCAGAAACAAATAACTCACTAGAACTCGTCGCAAGCTCCATTAACAGGCACTGGCAATCCTGCTCTAAGAAACTAGAAATACCAACAACGACTGCTACGCTCAAAGAAGCATCGAGGAAGCCACACATTTTCAGCATACCCAGTGGAGTTCAGAACTCTAAAGCTCCTCATGATAAGTGCCAAATTCCGAGGCTGAGCCAAAGGCCCAAAGCAATGAAGTGAACAAAATTTTAAGAAACTAAGGGCACATTAATAGATATAGGAAAAAAACATAAAAGTATGGAAGAAAGGAAACGCAAGCAACATATTCTCCAGTCCGAATTGACGCTTCACCACACTTTGCACCATGTACATAAAAAAAATAGCTGATACTATAGCCTACCAGTACTGAATTGCATCAGTGGAAATCTGAAAACATTTACAGCTGTTTCAAATTCAAATGAATCACCAACAATCAAGAATGAATTGAAACTAAATCACAAAATCTAATCAGCTATTTTAAGAACATTCCACAAAATCTATAGAAGTGTAAGAAAGTACTGAAATTTGTACCTGGACCTGGTTACCGTCCACATCCCAGATGGCTTCTTTATCGAGCTGCCCCCAGTCATACTCCTCCTCCTCCTCCTCAGAGGACGAGGAGTCCTCCTCAGTGGAGGGCTCGGAGTCGCTGAAGTCATCCAGACAGCGCACGATGTCCCTGTTCGGGTCGAGCACAGCCCGCAGCCTGCGCGCCTCCAGCTCTGTCATGGGCTGCTCGGCATCCGCCACTTCAATGTCTGAAATGTATTGTAATCAATATTTAAATGCATCGATTACGCGCATTTCCACACAGACATTTCATCGCACAGAAGGAAATACCTTAGGATGACAGCTACAGTATGCTTTATATTTAAAAATTAGATGCCAGATCATTCTTTCAATGTGAGCAGAAAATGCAAAATTACCATACATAACTCAATACCTAATACCAAATAAATTACGAATAATTTTTTTCAGCTCCTAGAATTGATTGGGAAATGCTCATATATTTTTCAAATGTAAATACATATGCAAATGAAAGGAGATATTTCAGAATATTGTGAAATGCTTACCTTTATACATTTTCTGAATCAAGCAAGGATCTTCATCCACATGAACGTACTGCTCCACAGCATCGTTGTTGTAGCCCTCATCGTCGGAGTCCTCGTCACTGCCCGAGGTTTGCTCCCCGGGCCCGTCCGCCTCTTGGGGCTCGTCAGAGTCGCTCTCACCATCGTCCTTGCCTCTGCTCTTTTTCTGGAGCACTAACTCTCCACTTTTAAGTCTTCTTTTGACAGCCAAACTATCTTTTCTTGCTGCCAGGGATTTTATGTTGAATTTGCGACCACGAGGGTCAACTGTTTTGTGTGTGGTGGAATTCTGTGAAAAAGATAAAACTGAATGAATGAAGAACACATAATAGACAAGCCTAAGCTCACTTACTAAGCCTTTCAGAAAATTGTGTTGTTAGTGTTCTTCACATGAACGAACTACAACACATCAACAGAATAGGGAATAGGTATAGTATAAAAAATTTTACCAGAAACATTGCAGGCTTCTGCCTTCAAATTCAAAGACTCAAGGTCTGACCACAAAGAAGGGGAGGAGGAAGAAGGAAATATTCAAAAAATTTCCACCAATACAATCAACAATCAAGAACAAAAAACTCTTGGGTCTCTAATATTAGAGCCAAGGAACTGCCAGATGACAGAAGCCATGACACTTGGTAGTTCTGGCTCTTGGTACTTGCATGATATACACAGAGGAGTACTCCCTGGCTTACACACCCAGCTTGAGAGATCTAACACTAGCTCTACATAACAGCCAGAAATATGTAATTATTTTCTCCCTTTTATGTCCTTGAAGCACTGGTGTACAATCTCAATTTTCCAACCTGGCAAGCTATTCTTTCATCATGTTCAAAACATTCTTGACTTATCTATCAAGCTGGTTTATAAGTCATGGTCCACTTCTAAGAATGTTTAGAGAATGTGAGAATTTCATTTGTTTTGGTTTAACACTTCTGTACATCCTCTCCATACTTTGAAGGCTATGTGTCTGTGCAATCATTGTCAGGTCTCCTGGTACCATTAGTATCCTATTTGCTTACACATTATTCCCATCTGTTGCAACCAAGACTTTTGATGGGATAAATCTGTTAAGTGACTCTTTCTTTTGTCTTTTCTTCCTTTGGTTTCATTTGCCTGATAACTTATTATCACTATAGGCCAAAAAAAGATCAGTGGTGTTAACCTGCTGAGTACTGATCCAAGTTCTCTTAGTTACAAAGCAGCCAATGTTGGGCCACTCATGTGTGACTTGGAGCTAGCAAGTCTTAGAGGATTTTTCCCACCTTGTGCTTTGGTAAGGAACATTCTCCTAGCTTTGATGCCACACGGACAAGCAGTTCCCACTGAAATTTTAATGATTCATATGTTTACACTTAAAGCTTCTTGTTAACATCAATAGTTTCCCTTTGTGTTCTCAATTAAGTATTTCTTATTTATACAGTAGTTAATAAACTTTGTTTGTTAGAGGCCCTGGTATTCAAAGTGTATTGAGTTTTAGTGAATCTTCTGACCTGATCAATTTATTTGGTTCCTCCAATTATTTTTACATGGCAATCACTGTTTCATTTGGTTTCATTGTTTTGCTTTCTCCATTACTTTATAATTTATTCATCAGTATACATACTTGATTTATTGTTTACCTTGGTTGCAGCTGTCCTATTTCACCTAATACAACTTGCTCACAAGACTAAATCCCAATATTACATTGATCTGACCTGGGGGACTGTGTACCCAGGTAACTGACATTTGGTCAAATATTCCTAACAAGAGTAATGCACTGAATGAAAGAAGTCAGATTAGTTTCTTCTACTCTGAAAGAGGTATTTCAGTTTCAAACATAAGCTAAAGAAGGGGTGCCTCAAAAACTTTATAGCAGTTAGATTATGAGAATATAAGTTAGTTCAAGTCTCCCTAACTACTACAAAAGTGTCAAGAGAGAAGGGAAGAAAGCACCATTTTATATGAAACTAATGGAACTATGGGAATAGGGAATCTTTGCACAAAGTGTGTCCCCACCCTCAGCACATGGAAATTGCTAGATTGAAAACAAGCTAACAAAAGACAATAGAAGTGAAACAAAAAAGAAATAGAAACTGAAAGAAAGGCAATGAGCTGAAAAAAGGTTTATAATGACATAAAAAAATCTGCTCCATTTCAAGGAAATATAAGCCTACCTAACCCACAGCTCAAGTCATAACCTCTTTTGGATTTATGATTGTAAGGAGCATTTGTCTTATAGTACACTGAAACAAAAACTTTCAGTGATTAAAAAGCTCGTTCCCCCAGGAGGTGTTTCCAGATAATTAGCAAGATGAACATTCTTAAATGACCAAAATCTTACAAAAAACTCGACACAGAAATTTTGTTTAACCATCCATATTTTCCTGTCTAGTACATTACAATTAAAATTTTCCATAACAACAGTGCAACCAGCTACAATCATCATGCATAAACCCCAATGCTTGTTTTTGTGCCAAGGTTGGTGGGTGAAAGACACTTGCATTCAACTTTGCACTTTTCTGTTCAAAGGGTGAATAAACATGCATCACGCCCAAGTCGTGCTAGCTCGATCAATCACTTGGCTGAATAAGTCAGTCGTGGCCAAAAACAAAATGTGGAAAACCAACTACGATTGCTTCCTGCTGAAATAAAGTTAATTCCCTCCCATGGAAGTAACAAAAGTTGCTGCAGGTGATGCTAAAGGTCTGGCTATGGTTTTTCAATAGGTTTGGTAAGAATCTGGCAGCAGGTAGAAGTGAAGCGGCCCATCAGACATGCCTTGCAACACCAGGCCTTGTGTTGGTTTCAATTTAGTCGTTGAGTAAATATGCAAAATAAGTTACTCGTACTTTGATCCTCTGCTGGTATTTGAGCAGCCCCTGGGGTCACCATTTGATTTAGGCCAGTAAGCCAACTGATAGTCCCGTGGCTTGATGCAGGAAGGATGTTCTGACAAGTGTCTTCCCTGCATTGGTGGATTCTGTGCTTAGTTATTAGCTCTAACTTGCCAAGCTTCAGCGGATGGCTTGCAACAAAATTATTTAAGTGGTCTTAGATTAGAAACAAGAGGAGACTGAAAATGAATTGGATTCATAATTTTGTTTACGATCATTTAAATTTAATGTTATGACTTTTATATCCATGAAAACAGATATCACAGAAAGCAATGGAGGTCATGTTGATCAACAAAAAATTTAATGATTAGATTTTAATTTTCAACAGATTTTGATGCCAATAACCAGTTTTGCACCAACTTGATACTTCACGAGATTAGATTATATGTTAGTTGAACTCCCTTAACTGCTACAAAAATTGGTATCAAAGAGAGGAAAGCACCATTTAATATGGAGATAAGGGGATGCAGAATCTATGCAGAAGGGGCTTTGAAACAGCAAGTTGAAAAAGAAGTTCATGAAACAAGATAAAATTTGCACAAGAAAGTAGCAGGAGCTAAAAAACAGGACAGCAGTGAACCAAAAAAGGGAGTCCTTAACAACATACATACATACATATACCAGGCCTCTCCTCCCCACGGGAGGGCAGCCAACAGCAGGCCACAAACAGCACCCTTAGTCACTAGGATGCGAGAGAGGCAGCACTGGCCGCACCAGAACTGCCAGGATCAGCAGCAGCCCAGCACAACCACCTTCCACAGTCAGGCCCGACAGCCATAGCTGGTTTACCCCGACCGCTTCATTGAGTGCAGCTCCTCCCCCCGCACAGGACAGGTCAACCCCATCACACGCGGGCAAGCTCCCAGTACCGCGTCAAAAATGAAATTACCTTCTTATCCACTGCCCCCACTTACGTCTGTCCGCAGTCATCCCTCTCGCCACATCCACAGTCAGACCCCTTTCATACAAAGCACGCTTCACCCCCTCCATCCAACACATCCGTGGTCTACCTCGCACTCTAATACCACTCACTTCCGACATATTAATCTCTTTCACCAGCCGCTCAACATTCATTCTTTCAACATGCCCAAACCATCCAAGCACTCTTTCATCCACTCGCCTGGTCAGCTTTTTGATAACCCCCGTCTGCCCCCTAACCAACTCATTCATGATCCTATCTCATCTTGTTACTCCATACATGCTCCTCCAACACTTCATCTCAAACACATCCAACTTCCTCCTCTCAGCTACTCTCAAACCCCCCGACTCTGCTCCATACAACAAAACTGGCACCATCAAACTTTCATACAGTCCCCTCTTAGCATTCATACTCAAACTCCTGCATTCAAAAACTTTCCTCATTGCACCCAATGTCTTACAGCCTTCACTCACTCGATGTCTCACTTCTACTTCCATACTATCCTTAACAGCCACATCCAACCCGAGGTACCTAAAATGCTCTACTTCTTCTAAAGCTGCGTTTACATTGACACTCGCATTGGAAGCTCACATCCATGGGGCGCAGGCAAGTGCACGTACCGAAAGAGTAGCGATCGTTTACATTGGGTACAACGCAGGCAGGAATTACAGGCCGGCACGATCTTTCAACACCTGGGCGTGTCCAACGTATTCTGATAACATGCTGCAGGCTACGGCGCATTGAACCTCCCTTCTCAAAATGAAGACTGCGACTGAAGATGGAGTGTGTGACGGGCAGTCTGCGGCAAAGAATGGCAAGGGAGAATGCGCAAGTGAACCTCACGATGCCCGCCTGCTAGCCCGGCAACAGTGTATGTGCCCGTCAAAGTGACACTCAGAGTGTTGAAAAGAGTGTCAATGTAAATGCAGCATAACACTTCACCATTCATCCTCACATCCAAAGTACCAAACACTCCACCTCTTGAACATCTCATCACCGTACTTTTATTCACATTTATCCTCAGTTTACGCCTTTCGCACACTCTACCAAACTCTGCAACCAGTCTCCGCAGTTTTTCCTCTGAATCAGCCACAAGCGACGTATCATCTGCAAACAACAGCTGACACACTTCCCAATACACACCATTTCGTCCCACCAACTACGCGTTTTCCAAACACTCTGGCATTTACTTCCCTCACCACACCATCCATAAACAAATTAAACAACCACGGCGACATCACACAACCCTGTCTCACACCTGTCACAACTGGAAACCACTCACTCACCTCATTCCCTACTCTCACACACGCTCTGCTATCAATGTAGAAACTCTTGATCGCATTCAACAGTCTCCCACCCACTCCATACAAACTCACTACTTGCCACAGAGCCTCACGGTCCACTCTGTCATACGCCTTCTCTAGACCCATAAAAGCCCGAAGTACATCTTTACCTTTTGCCAAGTATTTTTCATTTACCTGCCTCACAGCAAACATTTGATCCACACAACCTCTGCCACTTCTAAAACCACATTGTTCTTCAGCCAGCACACGATCCGTCATCACTCTCACTCTTCCAATCAAAACTCTTCCATACAGCTTCCCAACGACACTCAGTAGACTTAGACTCAGACCCAACGTAGACTTAGTAGACTTAGTAGACTCAGCTTCCCAACGACACTCAGTCCTTAACAAAGCAAAAAACAATTATTTCAACAAAAAGAAAGCCCACCTTACTCTCTGCTCAGGCCCTCATACATTTTCCCCCTGAGAGTGCTAATTCCCATAGATACAATAGTTGTATCCCCCTAAGGTGCACATTCCACAGGGAACTGAGGGGTGATACCTCACAAATAAAAAGGAGATATACAAATAAATTTGACAGGAGACATGCAGGCCCTAAAAGGGAAAAGAATGAAAAATCTGAGGCTCATGGCAAAATAAAAAGCAAGCAAGTTAATTTGCCAATAAATGGTGTAAGAGGCTACCTGACAATACTGATTGTAGAAACATGTAGTTGAAGAAAAAATCAGTAAAATAACTGAAACTACAAACTATTACCATTTCCGAGAACTCCCCAATGAACCTTTCCAAAAAAGTGCAAATTGTGATCCTTTATCACTTATGAAACATCTGATGACTCTTCTTTTAGAACCTACCTAATCCAGCAGCGTTTGATTCTTGGGGACTAGCAATTCTAATTTTTCCCTAAATTTTCTAATTTTCCCTAAACAACCATCATGATAAATTTTAGCTAAAATTCAAAACTGCTGACTTCATTAGAAATCATAATAATTATGTAAATAATGTAGATAAATAGAATTGAAAACAATGCCAGCCATAGTTGCTTCTCGACAGCACAAATGGCAAAATACTGAGTTTCTTAAGCTGGCTCATAAACTATCCATTCACCCAAACCAATACATTGCTTCCAATTTGTGAGCTGTAATAGCTGACAAAATGAATAGTTCTCCGCCCCACTGATGATACAACTGTCTAGTAAAAGATGCAAGACATCATACTATCTCTCCAGCCTCAGACACAATATTACACATTGCATACATGTCAACCATTAAAGAAATAAGAAACAAGGTTAATATCACCATAACAATGCAACTCAGAACCATTAAACTTAGAATGAAAGCAACATGTATCAGGTTGTACCATTAGTTCTGTCCGTTTTTTGCTAGTAAGGAGAGTAAAAACATGTCAAGTAATATTCATTTATTCAACATTCTCCATCATTATTAACAACTTCTGACCCACTACTAATCAATTTTTTTAATGCCTCATTTCTAGAAATCTTTAGTTTTTGAATCAAAAAAGACCTGCAATTCATTTTCAATGTTGTTTTTGTCTTTCAAAGTTTTTTCCTTAAAACATTGAATATGTATGCCAAATTCCAGTTTTTTTGGCAGACGTTGCCATGTTTCTTTCATGGCGTCCGTGTCACTCATGTCACGGGTGTGTAAGAAGCTGAGTAGCTCCGTGTATGTCTATTGGTCATTTGCATGTGATAAAAACTGTGGGACAAATGTGGTACATTTTGCATACACTAACAATGTCTTTGCCAACATACATAGTGTGCCAAATTTGTAATACGCTCCATCCTCCATAATCCCATCCTCGTTTTCTTTACAACATTGTGGTACAGATTAGGTCACCAAGGTGCGCATTTTTCCTCATTTTATAAGTGTCATTGCTATAATTATTTGTGGCTTTGACTGGACAATAATGTCTAATTATAGCAAATATTATACCTCAGAAATATAATTCACTTGTGATGTAACTTATATTGATAACAATTTTGTTATTTTGTTACCAACCAAAATTTAAAACCAACATTATCTAAAAAGCTCAAATCAAAAATACTGTGCAACAATATTTAATTATAAATGCAAATGATGTAATTTTTTACCAACATCATGTAATTTGTGCCGCGGTTGTTACAATAAAATTTTGAAGAACAAAAATGCAAAAGTTGTTCACTGCAACAAAGCTCAAAGAGTCTCAACCTATTGTGTTAAATGTCAGTGCAACCCTAATCTGTGCATCAGCTGTTTTGCTAAAAAAAACATAGGTTTCACAAAAAAAAAAAGAAGAAAGCTCTAAATATGAAGGATGTATGTTATACAGACTATTTTCACGACAGAAATTATGCTTCTCATAGATCTATGTCCAAATGTCTTCTTTTTTTAATGCAATGGTGGAGCTAATTTTTTTTTAATTTTTCATAATTTTGTGTAAATCATTCCTTTAACATATTTCCATTCTTTTTATCTTTTTCCAATAACTACCTATGGATGTAATTGCAAAATAAACAATGTCAATATTCTTACTTGATGTTTTCCTCAAGTACATGAAATATTCATGTTGGTACATATTTGTACCAATGTGTCTATCAATAAAACATAGCGTGGTACATATGTGTATCACTACGTGGTCAACGTGTTAAATGATTGTCTAGACTCCAAAAAAGAGAGAAGTCTGAAAGAGCAATATCTGGGGAATTAGGCGCATGCATCAATGTTTCCCTTTCAGCATTACAATTGTGTCCAAAGTCATCCGTGCTGTATGTGGACGCGCATTGTCAAGCAGAAGTGTAACGCCCTTTCAATTGACCAAAGCTGGGCGTTTTTTTCAAAGTGGTATTTAGTCTTTGCAACTGTTGACAGTACAATTCTGCTATGATTATTTGGTTGCTTTCAAGAAGCTCATAGTGAATAATTCCTCTCATATCCCACCAAAAATACAAAAAAATTTTTGAATGAAGTCCTAGTTTTGGTTATACTTGCGGTTTTGCATGTTGATCTTTTAGCCATTGATGTTGACATTTGACATTGATGTACATAATCCAGTTTTCCTCTCTGGTAAAACTTTTCCGAGAAAAATTTCTTGCAGTTGGTGGGAATGCCAAGATGCACAGACATTCATGCGCTGCTGACGAATAACAGCAGAGAGGTCGTAAGGCACCCAGTTTTCAAGTTGCGCAAAAAAATGGAAGTTGAAGAAAAGTCAGAGGCTCTAAGGAAAGTTTTATTTTGAACCAGAGGCCACTCCAACTTCTCCCTCCAGGCATCTCCCATCCAGCGCACACTTTTATGCCTATGAATATAAATTCCTACTACATTACAGTGGTGACATTAGCAATTGAACGTTTAAATTTTGAATATGAATAACTTCACGTTGATCTAAGCAAAACACGGCATTATTAAAGTGAAAAATTGATCAGGTTCTTGCTCAGAGGACCAGAACATTAAAAGTTCACAATTGATATAGCGCAAAAGTGTTCTTGGCACACTCCACGGTTACCCAGTCTGGGCCATCAATGCGACGGTCCGAGAAGCTCCCACACGTCCACTGGTCCCTCCGGACAAGCAGCCTACAGAGGCGGTGACGATGGTCAAGCGCGCAACAGTACGATAATGCAGTAGTACAGCACGCAAACCTGAGCCCAAATGTAACCAAAACGTTACGTTGCCTAATTGCGCTTGCAAGGCACTAAAGATTAGATGGAGTGAACAGTGGCAGGTTGGTGAGGAATCTAACGCTCAATCTTGTTGCGTCCTGAGGTCAGCTGTGGTCACGTCTTGATTGAAGTTCATCTCAAAAATTATTCTATCGTGTATCAGCCACACGTATCTAATTTTTACATTTTGAATCTAAATTTACATCGACATGTAGAATTTTGTCCACAAGTTTGGGTTTCTTTCCCAGATTCTTTAAGTGATGTCGAATTGCCATTGCACTCACATTAGGTTTAGAGCTCAACTGCCTTATGGATGCTGCATGATAAGCTTCAAGGG
Organism: Platorchestia sp. MABIK; assembly: GCA_014220935.1. NCBI lineage: Eukaryota > Metazoa > Arthropoda > Malacostraca > Amphipoda > Talitridae > Platorchestia > Platorchestia sp. MABIK. The sequence goes on along the minus strand of JACJUY010000751.1, from coordinate 41,055 downwards.
TTACCTCCAATAAAGCTGGATCAAACTCAACAGGGCGACCTTCTTGAGCGCTATCTTCAAGGCTGTAATCCACATTTTGAAACTTTTTGAACCATCTTCTGCATGTCCATTCAGCTACTGCTTCTAGATCATACACTTCTTGAATATTTTGGCAGCTGTTGATGCATTACATCCTTTGTGAAACTGAAACAGCATTATGTGTCATGTGTTCTGTTAACAGCTCTATATTAATTGAAGGTGTTATGATACATGTTAAGTAGGTAATATATATATATATATATATGTATGCCAGCATAAGCGCGCGAAATAACAGCCGAGCGCGGCTGCGGACCGAGAGAGGGCATAAGTATGTGCCTTACCTCAGGAGGAGGGAGGAGTACGTATAGGGGCTAGGAGCTGTATTGGAAGCTAGTGCGTAAAACTGCATACATAGTAAGACGAGGACTAAACAGATGCGTAGCATAGAAAAAAAGGGTTAAATTTCACTCATTCCGATTAAGGGAACAAGGGACTTTGGGGTTCTAAAAAGTTTTTGAGAGAGCTGTGTGTAGTAATACTAGATCGAAGTGAGGGACACGTAAGCACAAAGGGGTGACGCTCATGAACGAGCCAATGGGAGAAGCGGTAATTTCACGGGGCCCCCACACAACCACTGAGCGCGTCAGGCATGGGTTGACCTATATAAGGATTGCGAAGTGTGAGCCGGTTTTATTTCCTTGGTGCCGTGCGAGATGTAGGGTCCAGAGAGCTGCAGAGGGGAGGTAAGAAAGCCTTTGTGTGTTAGGAAGAAGTGATGGATTTTGAATCAATCAGAATATAAATTTTTGTTCTTAGACGATTAGTACAGTCAGCAATCAGAAATTGTGTTACAGCCTTAAGCAAGTGCAATGTTTTTGTTTTTGTCATTTTGTTCTCAAGCAGGGGTTTTGTTTTTTTAGTATGGGTCAGTCAGCAATCTTTGAGATTACATTCAATTTTTGTTCTCAAGCGGGGCGCTGTGACTTTATTTTCGAATATCAAATCAATCAGAATAAAAATTTGTTCTTTGTGTTTTTTGTAATCAAGTGGTGTTCGGAAACAGGGCGTTTTGAGTTTCATTTTTAATGTGGGTTAAAATTATCATATAACTATTTCTCAGATGGAATTCATGTTAAAGGGAAGTCTTTAGGTTAACGCACAGTAAATTAAAGAATAGTGAGAGCGTTGTTGAACAATCTATACCCTAGTGTGGGAATCTCGTGAAATTTTTAAAGGGTTTATTAGCCATCAATTATAGGGGATGAAGGTTTAAGGGAGCAAATAATGTAGAATACGCCATAACGTACGCCATTGTTCTCAGGGTTTGGGAGGCTCAACGAACTGCAGCTTAAGACTGCATCACACGGGTTGATGCAAGATGATGCGAGCAGGAGTGAGCGTCAAGAGAATCCCTGTGCGCAAATGGGGAATCGGCAGGCGATCTACGTACAGGAAAGTTGCAAACTATGAAGTGCAGGCACGCTTGGTATTGCTTATTAGCGGCGAGAAACGAGCGGTTCAGTCACCGAGTTTGGAGCTATCTTGCAAAACGCTAAACATTTGGAGAAGGTGAAGTGCATTTACCCGCTGGTGTGCTTTCGGCATTTGTAGGTAATACTATAGTCTATTCCTGTACCCATAGCTGGTTATCCACAGCGCAGAAGCTTGAATTCGCGTCAGTGTGTTTTTTTTTATCGCATTCTGTGTTTCGGTTTGTTCCAATAGTTGTTTGTCATCAATGTGATTCACGTGTTCATTAACAGACTTGAATAAATTAATACTGAAATGTGTAATTAATCGTTTTTATTTTCCCGTGTTGACCTGAGGTACTGAAGTAGGTGA
>JACJUY010000751.1:26951-39142 GCA_014220935.1 Platorchestia sp. MABIK | reverse complement strand
ATGGGGGGGGGGGGATGCGCCAGCGCCCCCCCCTCGTTTTGTGACAAAGGGTTGAAGATCAAAATGACTAAATATCTAAATGAATTTCACTGCAACGCTTATGGAAGCCCACAGTAGTGATTGTTTTGCAGAATAGATCACAACTTTACACATTCCTCTGTAATACAAGTTCAAACTTGTTACTTGTGGTGGGCGAGCTCCTACCCAGAGGAATGTGCAAAAATATACTAGCATAAAACCCATTAAAATATACAAAAATTTTTTTTTTTTTAATTCCAAAACTTAACTTGTCTCTGTTGGGTGGGGCACCAAAAGCCATGGGGAAAAAATTACCGTTTGTAGGAGCCTTTTCCTACTTCCTGGTGTGCAAGCGTGCTGAAACTTGGCGAGCGTGTAGAGCACAAAATTCTAAGACCTACGAATTCTTTTGAGCCTTCAAGTCCCCAAAAAAACCCCTTTGGGATGGTCAGAAGTCAAAAATTGACCAAAAATGAGGTATTTTATATGTGCCCATAAGTTTTTCCTATGGGCTTGGAGAACCTCAATGCTTTGGATGTGGCAGAAAAAATGTTGAAATTTACGTTAGTACTCTTATTTTGGCGAAAAACAAATAAAAAATATCACTTTTTGAACCTCAAAGGTGAGAAAAGTTTGCAATTTTTGTCAAATTTTTGACAAGTTTATTTGGCCAAACTACAGTTTGCAGTACGCTCTAATTTTAATAGCTTGTAGATTTTTAACTGTTCCATGACGTATAAAACCACCGACAGGAAAAAAAATTTTACGTTTAGATTTTACGAGCATTTGAATTTTTTTAATTTTAAAAACGAACAGGGTCTGCGCTTTTTGTGCGAACTTTTGAAGTTCTGTGTTTAGAGCTTTGAATTTTTGTGTGTTGCTTAAAAACATGTTGTAGTACTCAAAACAAAAATTATAGAAGAATCCTGCAGATAGAAATCTTTTTTGCAACTTTAAAGTTAGGGTTAAAAAACGCATTTTTTTGAAGGCCAACTTTGGCTGTTATTTGTTTGCGTTCACATTCTAAAACTTGATAGATTGTAAATTTTTTCTCACACCTATCAAGTTTACGAGACAACAGCTGTGATGGTTTTCTCAAAAAAAGTGATTGAAAAGTACCCTCATTTTTTGGGAAACACTTATTGTCGTTCAAACAAAAAACATGGCAAAACTGTTTGTCGGCCAGGAAAAATTGTCCAACACTTTTTGCTTGTTATTAATTGGTACATACAAAGATTTTTTTGGAACGATCCCATGGATAGTTTGAGATATGCAAAATGCATATTTTTGGAAGTGTTTTTGAAATTTGTTGCCAAATGTCACTCACTTCTTTACCCTTCAGGGCTTTGAAAAACATTGTACTAATGTACCTTGATGAGATTTTTGGATTGATACCTGTCACAAAATTAAAGGCCTTCAAGTTTTTGAAAAAAAATGAAAAAACTTCGAAACTGTACTGATTTTGGCCCAAAATAAGGCTGTGAATGTTTTTTCAAATACTGCAGATTCTTTTTGGCAAAAAACACTTTTGTTGCCTCAACTGAGATTTGCTAGTGTTCATAAGCCTTTATTAAGATGTCGAACATGAAGATGCTGATATTTATTTAGTTCGATCTGATGATTTCTGAATGTTTTATGAAATATCAAAGTTTTCCCAAATTTTAACCCATTTAAGGCTCTGTAGCGTGTTTTTGATAGAAGTACAGTGTTCTTCAAGTTAATTAAAATTTATATCGACTCGGAAGGCAACCCGCTAACCTGCTTTTTTGCCTTTAAAATCTCATCACTTTTAGGGACATGTAATTCAGCCATTTCAAGTATTTATATTGATTTCACAAGAAACATCATAGAGAACAAATATGTTTTAAATAGGTGATTTACCTTATGGCAGTGTTATTTCATTTCTAGCAGGTTTGGAAAAGAAATAAAATTTACGTTACAGCTTCCATTTTTGCTGCTTCGTAGGTAGATACTTTTGACAAATTCCCACCATCATGGCTATATTGAATTGCAATATCTCAATGATGTTTAGGATTTGAGACACATCTTCAGCTGCTATTAGTAGTTGCAGTATGAATTAGGTTGATGCAATATAACATGCCATGAGTCAAAAACCAGCTTTTGTGAGAGGCGTAAAAAGTGTTTTCAGTTGGTTTTGGACGAGAAACGATGCTCCTGCGTTCGAGGTGCCGATTTAAGTTCAGCTTTATTTCTTTTGGTTTTAGCATGGAATGTCAACCTCCCACCACCACGTTACAAATCAACTGCTAACCATACTGATTAAGCTTCAAATGTCACCATCATCAAAGTCACTTCATAAAATGAGCTCAAATATGCAAAGTGAGTATTTTTCGATGCGAAAAATTCCGCAACTACTGACATGGCGTTTTTGAGATCAATTTTCTTCGAACTATCTAATAATTTGAACTCGCCAAATTTCTCTATGTTACCGTAGTGAACGATAGATAAAGTAACGTTGATAATTCGTGAAGAATACGGGCAAAAGCGCAAGGATCGAATAGAAGAAAGGGTGACCCAAATTTCAACTATAAAATGGGACTGAAGATGTTTTGTTTAGTTTTAGTTGAGGTGAATTTTGGTTATGTTGTACTATGTTGAGAAAGTTAGTTTAGGTTATGTAAGGTCACGATAGGTTTAGTAAACTTGAGTTAACGTAGGTTATGTTAGGTTGAGTTTCATTAATTAAGTTGAATGATCTTAGGTTAGGTTAGGATACCTTAGGTTAGGTTAGCTAAGGATAGGGTGTTATAGGATAACTAATTTGAGGATTGATTGAATTGTAATGGTTTGGTTTAGTAATTTCAAGACTCTAAATCAGGGACTCTAAATCAGGGACTCTAAATCAGGGACTCTAAATCAGGGACTCTAAATCAGGGACTCTAAATCAGGGACTCTAAATCAGGGACTCTAAATCAGGTTACCGTGAGATATGTTTGGTTAGGCTTTGTTGTTCATAGAAATAGGTTGGCAAAGTGATGTTTGTTTTCAGTTGATATAGGAAAATTGGTGATTGCTATTGCTAAATGAAATGCTTGTGGTGTTTGAAAGTTCAACATAGGAGCTTCGAGTGTAAAGATTTTGTATATATATTTTGTTTTGTCATTTGAGACGACGGTGTATCTCACTGCGTTGCTGCTGATTTGTGGTGATTTTAAAAGTGTGCACGACATGTATGTGTATGTGGGTGTGTTTGTGGAAATGTGCGAGTGTATGTGTGTTGTGAGTATGTGGGTTCACCCCTCGTGGGCTGTGCTGGTTACATGAAAATGAACAGGACTTATGATACGACTTGATATCATGCAACCAATAATATGGACATATCTCACATCCTCAAACATAAATAAATTTCAAAATGCTTACATGAAAAAATACTAATCAAAAGAAACACCTCTGGCAACTTCTCGAGTATTACTACAAAAAAGCCAAGAGCTTAACAACTTTCTTTATAAGTTATAAAATAATTGATTGAAAACTATACCAATTTTGCTAACCGTGTGCTTGGGGTAGCATTGAGGAACAAGGTCAGCATTAAAATAACCATCAAATAAAACTAATAACTGCTCACCTGATAGAGGCAAGAAAACCCACCTAATAAAAAGCTAAAGAACCAATAAAACCAAAATGTTCACCTAATAAAACTTAAAGAAATATATTTACTACAACTGAAAAGCCTAGCTAATAAAACTGAAAAGCCTAGCTAATAAAACCAAAAAGCTTACCTAGCACAGCTAAAAGAAACTAAATACTGTATAAAAAATAAAAAACAGTCTAAAACAGAAAAAGATTAAACTCATTAAACTAAAGAAAACATATCTAACACAACCTGAAAAATACAGTCTCATTCCTTTTTTGTGTTTTAATTTTCTAAATGCTGTTTTAATTTTCTCACATTAAAGCCCCTATAAATTTTTACAAGTCTTTGGCTTTATCAGCTCAATGTCTATTTTGCATTCTGGGACTTGTTGCTGCCAGAACATGCTGGACATGCATGGAGTTGCACAATGTTAGTGCAGAAATCTTTGGGAACAATTTCGGAGGTTACTTTTTATTATTTTTCATTACAATAGCTTTCATTTTTTCTGGTGTTATGAATGAAAATAAATCACTCAACACATGTAGAACATCTCAATTTTAATGTACATTAAGCCCTTGTTTACCACTCCACTCATACACTTCATCAGACATTAACAACTTAGGCCATAAATTTGGAAAGTTAAACCCTTTTTTATTCTTTCTTCACATCCAATGAATTAGTTCCACAATTTTTGCTTTCATTAAAATGTAGCTGACAAGATGTTTATGAGGCAGAGGACTGAATTTTTCTCATATAAAATATTTCTAAATGCTCTTAGATACCACAATGACATTATCTACTACATTAGAGACTATTTTCACCTATATAGCATGGGTCATTTGTGTAACGAGTGAGAAGAAACAAATTTAAAACAAGAATAACTCCCCTAAGAAATTAAAATGGTTATTCTTTTTTTAACATAAAAACGCTGGGTTTCTTGCCAACCCCAATGAGTAGAGTTGTAGTAGCCCAATCAGAGTCTAAATTGAACTGCACTCAGTATTTCTATAGTGCGTGATTACACCCAACGAATTATATTTTATTTGACAGCTGAATTACTCAAGCACCAACATCATGCAACTAGGTTGTCACAGGCATGAAAATCACTCAATATTTAATTCAAGCAATGAACATACATTGATGAATTCACTCAGGAAATGAGGATGGCAATGAGAACATGTCACTCAATCTTTCCCAGAATATTACATGCTTAAAGACACGGTCTCCACACGGTCCAAAAGAAAACCAAAAAAATTAGGGATTTTCTGTTTTTAAATTCATCTTATAGAGAATTTTCCTGCGCATCCAATGATACCACTGGCTCGTGTGTACGCATATCCGTGCGCTCCCAGACGGGAAAGAGGGAACGCAGTTTGCGACCTTGGCAAACGCCAATTGCAGGGTGACCTCTCCCTTCTCCCCCATTATTGGGGGTCATTAATAAGCGTTTCTCTGCAGGAATGGCAAGAGAGTTAATTTATGGGCTAGCTCAAAATGCTTTAGTACTCAAATGAAACATTTTAACACTGATAAATTATGATGATGCAACTGAGTGTTTTTTTTTTTATCCGGCTGCTCTGAGTCATCAGTTAATTAGCTTGTTGTGTAAGCATCTAGTCGCCTCCCGCGGTTTTGAAGGTACAGGAATGGCAAATATATTAATCAAAAAGGCATAAAAAGAACTATAAAGCACTGGAGTTGATTTTAAAATAAATTTGTTTGAAAATAAAAAATGAATGTTTTTTAAAAAACCTTTGTTCTGAAACTTGCATTCTTAGTTTTTGATGTGGATCCTTTCCCACAGTTAAAGATACATGAATGGCTAATATATCAATAGATAGAACTTAAATAGAGCCACAAAAGCAGTTGAGTCCATTTTATAAAAAGACTTAGTTCAAAAATTTTGAAAAAAATTGAAATTTTTTTTAGAAAAATGGCTGGTGTGAAAACTTACCTTTTCGACATTTGAAGTGATTTTTCTTTCACAGTTTTGAAGATGCAGGAATGGCAAACATATCAATCGATAGTGGTTGAAACAATCTAGATATCTGGTGCAACCGATTTTTGAGTTTCAATTCATATCAAAAATTATAGGCAAAATAATTTAAAAATTTAAAACAGTGGTGGGTGTTAGGGAAAAAAATTCCTAAAATTGAAAAAAATCATATTATCGAGAAACTGTTGCACCGAATTTCTAGACAAGACATTTAGCTATCTAAAACATATTTTGCCAATTGTGTAACTTCTAAATTATTGGAGATTCATTTTCTACAACATCCATTTTTTATGTTTTTGAAAAAAATCACGTGTCTGACAAATTCCCAAAAAAACACACGAGTTCAAAAATAGTCGCTTCATTTTACACCCATGGTGAAAATTGCAGATGAAACAATAGAGAACCGAGACTTTTTTGGGTAGACAGTGCCCTTAAGGGCCGTCTAGTCTGAATCAAGAAAATTGCCATCACGTTTTTACTATGGGATCTAGATCTATGAAATTTGGCATATCTATGTGTTTTCAAAAATAAGTAAGGGTCGAATTGCACACTTTTCCCATATTCGTCATAATTACCGAAATAGTGGGAATAAATTCAAGAAAAAATTGGTCATTTCCAAAGATGGCATATCTCAAAAAGTTATCGTAGAGCAATCATTTAGGCATCATTTGATGCGCAAAGAGTTGGGGCATAATTTGTTTTTGCATTATTCAGTAAACGCATTTCAGTACCGAGAAACAAGTCTTTTTATTTGCAAGCATTGCTTCAAGAAATTGGTGCGGTTGATGTTGTGAAAACTTTTGTGAAATACTGACTTGACTTCGGCTAACTTTCAACAATATATTTTGTGGTTTCTTGAAGCCAGTATCACAAGTGGTACCAGGATCCAGGTCCCGAGCAAGGTGCGCGTGAGGCTCAGGGGTAACGCGTCGCTCACGTGCACCTGCGGTGTGCTTAAATCCTAACTAAATTTAGCAAATGCAGAACAAGCTTCTCTGAGCTAGGCAGGCAGATTCAGCTCGTCGTTTGACACCATAATCGCTTCGGCATTCATGTCACACTGAGCTCCTCCCCAGCCAGCAGTCTTATTTATGCCTACAGAGTGGGAGGGAGGGAGGGAGGTCCTTGGGGGGGACAGAATACCTGACTCTGCCAAATCATAAAAAAATTTCAACAGCTGAATGATAAATACATATCTCATCAGCAATAAATGTCTTTGAATAAAACTAACTGAAATGATATGGCACATGAGCACTGACGCACCATGCGACCCTTCCAGCCCCTCCTTCTCCCCCAGTTTAGCCGCCTTAGGTACTTCAGATGCTTCCAGATTTTTTTACTGAATTAAGCAATAAAAGAAAATTAGACAAATTACGAACATCTAAATAGACGGTGCCCTTAAGTGTAGTTATGTACCGATACCATTTTTTCGTCCGATACCGATCCCCATTTTTTTGCCAAAACCGATACCAATACTCCGATACTTGAAAATACCAAAACTTTGACCGATACTACAACTGATACAAATTCTTTTATAATTATCTTAAAATAACATCATTATGAGCCATACATGGGTGTTGTAATAAAATTATTTACTAATAAATCAAATAATATAACAATTATATCAACAAAGTCAATCCGAAAAAACGCAGCCAAAAGATCTGGAAACACGCAATCAACTGTTAGATTGTTCGTAAATTTTTAAAATATCCTAAAATATAAGAAAAATACAAGATTCGTAATGTACGGTGATTGACATGCTAAATTAAAATAAAATTATTAGCTTAGTAATATTTGACGATTTACAAGATAAATTAAAATGGAATTTTCAGTTACTTCTATATTAAACTTACAAAAACTTTAAAATGCTCCTTCAACTTTATTTAACTGGTTTGATTTTTGTTAGCCTGTCACATACTTTAAGAAATGGAAATTGGGTCAAGTATGAAAGTGGTAAAAGTGGTACAGTGGTAAAAGTAAATAAATTATATGTTGCTACTATTTTCAACTATTGATGCTACATAGCTTTCACTTACTGACCATACGTGACCGGCAGGCCGCAATCGAGACGGTACAGAAACGGTTTGGTGAAAAATCCAGAAATTTCTTGAGTTACCTTTCCGACTCGCGCGGCGTCAAAAGACTTAAGTTCACCACTCGTAACTTTTGAAAGAATGCACCTATTGATTTTAAATTACTCTCAAACAAAAGAACAAAACTTTTACTATTCACATATTATAGACACCACCCAAACGGTTTTCTGAAAACTACAGAAATTCCTCTATAAACCTTTCTGACTCTCAACATGTCAAAACGTCTAACTTTACTCTGTTCTCAGATGCGAAATAATAATATCCTCAACGTTTTTTTCAATCAACAGACCATTTCCTTGGCATTTGTTGAAAAATTTGATGCCAAATGTCTAGGTTGGAAGCACATCAAACTAGACCATGATGTATAGAACGTTGAACATATAAAATTTCTAAACAATTTCATAGCGAAGGAGCATAATTTTGATTTCTGAGAATAAATTCTTGAAACAATTCAGGATATTACAATCATTTACTTAATCAATTAATCAGTTTAAAAAAGACCAGAACAAACATTTCTAACCTAAAGCTACAAATTGAAAATGAAGAAACGGAATAAGCTCGTAAATGCTCTGATTGACAACGTTAATGATGAAGTGGGCAAACCGTTAAAGTTTGTTGACCTGCAATAAATTTTGGAAAAAATTATAGAACATTCAAGTATTCTAAAAGAATGTGTTGAGATGTTGAAACAAAGTCAGAATGACATAACCTCAAGAATACATTAGCCTGTAGGAAAAACTTAACGCGGAAATCATAGCGGGGGCAAATGCGTTAATGCCTAAATGACCTTTCATCGAAGAAAGAGTAAAAAAAGACATACCTTTCTAATCTGCAACCCTGACATAATTTTATTGAAATGCTTATTTGTACACGTCGGTTGTTTTGTACCAATCCTCATATCAGTGAACATAATATGAGGATTGGTACAAAAACAACCGACGTGGACAAACAAGCATTTCAATTATTGAACATATAAATGAAGAAATAGGAAAAGCAAGGTGACACATAAAATTATTTTGAGATAATGCCCATGAGAAAAAGACAAATAGTCAGGTACACGGTTTAGCAAATGCTTGAGAGAAAAACAGAGAGTATTCTAGCTTTGAAAAAAATTTCAAAAGCACTGGGCAAAATCAAATATCAACAACAACGGAGTGGGTCGAGTTCCACATAAACCCAAGTAAAAGAGGGAAAAATTAAAGCTTTTTAATTTCAAAAGATATTCCTATAAGTAAGGATGACACTGAGACTAATGATGGAATATTTGCATAAATGAAGATTTAAATCAAACATACAAAATTTTGGGTTTTGTGCTTCTATGTTTCCAAACATGGCCCTTATATAGGTTTAAATTTATTTACCATGGATGTTAAAAGGAAACATCCTCCATGAAAATTTTCTAATATCAATGACTAACAAATTCGAAGTGAAGAGGTCAGTATAGCTATCAAAAAGCAGCATTCTTCAGCACTACTGTCGAAAACCGAGTATAAAATTAACCTTTAAGTGTAGACAAAGATCCAATATTTGATCGGTTAAAGTGTAATACTTCAAGAAGGAATTCATGAGGCAAGAAATATATTATTAGCAAACTGCACTTTGGTATTTGATCCTAAGGTAATCGAAAACTAGACCAATGTCGCATTTTAATATGTTAACAAAAAAACAGAAATGCATTCCGGCTGAAGTCAGGATTTTAGTGGAATTTTCATTGCCTACACTAATGATGAGTAAGTGCTGTATTTGTGTAGTACAATGAAGTATTCCAGTGTGTAATTGCCACTAGGGACTTCTTCAAATTCACACTTTTTGCTGAGAGAGCAATTACAGAATGCACATTATTGCCACTAGACCGTTTGGGTGGTGTCTATAATATGTAAATAGAAAATGTTTTGCTCTTTTGTTTGAGACTAATTTGAAGTCAATAGGTGCATTCTTTCTAAAGTTACGAGTGGTGAACTCAAGTCTTTGGACGGCGCGCAAGTCGGAAAGGTAATTCAAGAAATTTCTGTCCTTTCCACAAAACCGTTTCTTTACCGTCTTGGTTGCCGCGGTACGTGACTCAACAGGAATTCAAAGTAGTAAATTCAGTTAGCGGGCCTGATTACACGCTGTTATTCAACAGTTAGCTAACTACTTTACTAGGTATGAACAGGCTCTTTATTTGATTAAACATTTATTTTCATGATTTATGGCCTTCATTTTTATAATAAAATAGGTATTATTGGAAAGTATCGGCCGGATTTTGCTGATACCGATACCAATAAAAATGGTCGATACTGCCGATACCGATACATCACTACTTGCGTATAGTGAAGCATTCCACAACAGAGTTCTGAAATGTTTTAATTTCAAGGCATACATTGTGTAGGAGACACTAAAAAGAAAGTAACTTCACTATGTTGCTAACCTGGCGTAGAAGCAATCTTTTCTGCAGTTCAGACATACACAATGAAACGAACTTCATTTGGAGAAACCAATGTGCAACAGTTTATAGAACACAAAAACTGGAGAATCTAGTCAAGTCTAATTTTGTTCCAGTCCTCCATCCCATCCCCAACACCTAACTGCACAACCTATAAATGGAAAAATGGACAACCAGAAGTTAAATTCAAACAAGCAAAACTTGAAAATTAATCACCAGCTGCAAGACTTAAATACCCTTGATTCAACATGCACAGTAAACTTAATTGAAGATATCAATTCAAGGCTCTCAAATAGCTCTCACCTCCAGTAAATCCTTAAACCGGTCATCATCCTGTGAAATAAAGCTTTTCTTTGCTCTCAGGGGCTTGAACCTGGGATCAGAAGCCACATGAGAAAATCGACCATCCACCTGGAACACGAAAAAAATGTTCAATTCAGGAATTACAAATTTTTAATATTCAAGATCTGCCACATCCCCTTTGAGTTTTGTAATTAACTACAAAAGGATCCAATAACTTGATATGAAAACAAGTCTAGCTCAAGTGCAAATGTGTCAGTCCACTGAACCATTACACATGCACTACAGTCATATTTCTTCAATATGGATGTAATTTTGTTGCAATATGACAATGATTAAAGGTTTTAAAATATCACATACTATCATAGGCGAGTAAAAGCCAAGGAACCATATTACATCAAATTGAAACAAGATTACACATAACACAGGTAAAAGTTGGAACCCAGTTTATGAATATGTCACTATCCGGTTCTGTGGACATGAGGGAGGTAATTGAGATGAAGTTCAGTGAAATAAAATTTAAAACTCATCCCCCTTCTTCTAATTATTTCTACAAAATTACCTGTTGTTAACTTTGTTAGGAAATATCACATACTGTAGGCAATAAACTGAACAGAGATAGTGTGGAATCTCCTGCATTACAGAAGCCTAGAAATGCATGTCATTCTAATGATGTTCACACATTCTAAAAATGCTGGCAACAGTTCTCCTGTAATTTGATTTAGTATTTCATGGGCACTAATAACTTTACTAAACTAAACTTTCTCATATATATTAAATCAATTTGAAAATGATACATACAGACAAGATAAAAAACTAAAGATTTAATTTTTCACTAAAAAAATGGCAACTAAACTTACCTGATTCACTTTTCCCATAGTTGTAAATCAGTACAAACCAAATGAAAGTTCTAAATTAGCTATCTCAAGTTCAGAAGATAGAATATACCTGGAAAAAGAGACATGTTTGATACAAAAATTAGCATACAAACTACTGTACACAATTGAAACTCTGCTGATCTGGTGTGTTTGCTGGTCACTGTCCATGAAGGGTCCAATCAGCAGGCAGTGCTGACCAGCAAGTGCAAGTGCCAAACCCCTAAAAATTATTGTGTTTTGTGGTTTTGATTGCTCTATTCAATACAGAAACCTTGTTTTACAAGCTACTGAAGGTTCATAACGTTCTGTGCTTTGTGAGAGTGGTAAACAAGAGGGGGAAGAGGGTGGAGAATTAAAAACAGGCTGGGAGGTACAATTTTAGTTTCTAACCGATGTTTTGAGAATTTTTTGTAAACTCAATGACATGCTTGACCTCCTTGTGTGTTTGTTTGTCTGCTACAGCTTCCTAAAGGCCAGCCCCACAAGAAGGAGGGGGTTTGAGTTATCACAAAATCCAAAGAATTTCAATTTTATTTTTTTTAGCTCATGTTATAGAGAATGTTTTTCTGAATTTAATGATATGCTTCACTGCTTTGCAAGTATGTTTGCTCCTCTACTACAGCTTTGCAGCCATAAAATGATAAATACTTTGAAAAACTTTTTCTGGTACTTCAATTTTTGCAAAAAAATTTACTTCAAATTTCAATTTCTCTGGCATTTTCTTACTAATTTTAACCATTCTACTTGCAAATAAAGAAAAAAAGTGTTAGCTAAAGAAGTATGACTGGATCATTTTTAATTTTTGTCTGTGAAACAATCTTCTTTCAAAATTTATGAAAATATTTTCAGAAAAAACAAATTATATTTCTTCAACTTTCTAAAAACT